>SKCR01028795.1:0-68598 GCA_019454045.1 Zanthoxylum bungeanum | reverse complement strand
GAACAATGGTAATTAGCATAACAAATACATAGGCGACAGCTAGGTGAAATCAGGATCCAGAATCTCTATCGTATTAGTTTCTCCTATCAAATTGTTTATTTATTTATTTATTTATTAAAAATATTATTATTTATTGTCTAAATAAAGTTAGGATTATCGATTGTAGTACTTAGTGCGAGTTAACGCAATCCCTGTGGGTTCGACACTCTAAACTCATTTATACTAAAACTTGACACCGTACACTTGCGGTACGATATAAAAATATCACACCAGCGATCGATGATTAAGGACGTCAAAAATCCATCCCCACAAGATTTGGTAGGTTAAGGGGATAATTTTCTATACTGATTAGTTGGACGGTCGAATATGAATAATGATTTTTTCATTCAAATAGAATTAAAATTCCGGTGTGAGTGGGGACTCGCATGGGTGCCCATACTTTAATGACAGGTAAGGAAATGATTTTCATATCCGTTAATTAAATGAATCAGATATAAATATTCGTGTGTTGCCTATTGCCATCCATATCTACAATCCATTAATTCACCTTGCTTGCTTTCTTTTTGTTAAAAAGAAAATGCGAAGTTAGATTAAAAAGAACTAATCATCTGATTAAATGTAACAAATTGAATTGCTATTGAAACGGAAAATATCTAATCAACTGAAAATAGTCATGGACTTAATATATATGTTTGGAACAAATGTCAAACTCATGAGTTAACTATTGAGTATATATGTCGTTTTTATTTAGTATCATATATAGATAATTCATGCATAATTGAGGTTAGTGTTTGAAGATGTTTTTATACGAATTCTCTTCTTATGAGGTCATTTGTCCGTTTTGGATTTAGACAGAGGTGCCTAAGACTACTCTGGAATGGCCCCGTATGGCTTTGTCTCTGTATGGAAGATCACTTACGCGAGTGGTTGTTGGGCATGCACGACTAAAATCTGGACGTTCATAGGATTGTGTCGATTTTTCTATAAATCATACATGTCTTTGTATTATGATTACTTGAATCTAGGATCTTATCCTTACATAGATTCGTGCATAGAATTAGACTTAGATCCACCAAGGCATAAGTAAACAATTTTCCCCATCAAAAGTGGATAATTGATCCTAATTAAAGGAGGTTTATCTCATTCAACATGAAAATGAGTTCAAGATTAATTCAACCACCCAATTTTCTCATCAAAAAGTGAAGGATGGTTCATTATTTTGGGCTCAGTTAAGTCCCGAAAATAATAGTACCACTAACTAAACATGGGACCGACTTAAGAAAACAAATAAACAACAATCATTTTCAAATCTATACCCATGTTATAATTTCTCCTCTCAAATCTATCAAACCCTAATGTTGTAAGATTATTACTTGAGAGTAAAATTTGTTTTGTTTTGTTTTTTTTTTGTTTTTTTTTTTTTATATGCAAAAGGGCTTGGATCCACTATAAATTGTCCTCTTGCCAATTTTGAATCCATGTGTATGGTATCTTTTCATCAATTATAAATGGTAGTGACAAATGAAATCAAGCATATCATCTGCTCTACAAGTGGCTTTGGGGAACATGAAATTCCAATTAAGTACAAAATCTAGTACATTTGGATCCATCCACACACTTTTATTTAATTTCAAGTTTTTTCAATTGAAGTTGGTGGATTAGGCCTTGATCACCAAAATTAGAAGGTGGGTTTTCTTAGTTGGACTAAAGATTAACCAAAAAAAATTTCAACACCTATACCAATTAATTATAATTAAATTAAAATATTATAGCAAATGGAAATAAAAAGTTCAACCATTATTGTGATATTGATTTGAGATTAGGTTAGGTTCTCTTTTCTGTCTCCAAGTGGATATGCATTATAAATTTACAAACACATGAGAATCTCATTTTCTCCATATGAAATTTATTAATCTTGGTCCACTATTTCTCTTTTTGGCATCTTCTAGGTTTACTTAATCACACCCATAACAATATAATTAATTAAATAATAATAATCATCTGATTTTGGTTTGAGTCACACAATACAATTTAAAAATTAACAAAAGGGTTAATTATTTCAAATTTGGATTTATTTTTTTAACCAAAACTCACAATATATATATACACACTTTATGATATACAATTAATTATGATCATCATCTATGAAAATGAATTGTGAAGAAAAAAAAGATGTTGGTGATGTGTTTATAAATAATAGATTTTTTTTTAAAAAAAATTATTTGGACGTGTTTTAGACTAACTTTCAATACATGTCAAGAACAAAACTTTTAATAATTCAAATTAGTATATAAATTATGAAAAATTGATATTTTACACCAACAAACTAATAATAACGGACATTTTACACTCAAATCTAGTTATGGAAAATATATTTTACACCAAAAAAATAATAATTTGGGTGTAAAATGTTATTTTTCATTACTTGAGATGGACGTATGAAAAATTTCAAAAATTAAATATAATTTCGAATTTTAGCTTAACAAACGGGTGGACGAATGATAATTTTCTTAAATTTTAAATTAAGACATGATTAAAGAATAGTTATGCAGTAAGAAACAAGCTAAGGCCCCGGCAATCAAAATTAAAGCCATATATAAACCCATCTAAGTCATTATCAAATCTTTGAGTCGGCTAACTTAACAATTAATTATAATATTAATGTAGCTATTTCTGAATAAAATTTCAAAAAGCATCTTATTATGGCAGCTATATTTTGGCACGTAGAAGGAGACCAAAAGTGATTTTGAATTGAACACCTATAGCTAGATAGCAAGTTTTTCAAATATTATAAGTTGATTTGTTCTTAAAATTACTAAATAGTAATATTGATTAAAGATAAGGTATCTATCAATAACAAGAAGGCTTCTATTTTTATTATTATTATTTTTAAATATCAATCAATTAACTTGTTTGGACTCCAATTTTTGCCCTTTTAAGGCCATAATATAATTTTTGAATGGTGCCCATTTTCTTCTTTTCTTTTCTTCATTGAAGAGATGTAAATTTAAGACCAATAAATTGCAATTTGAGGTGCAATAAGAAGAAGCAAACAAATGAACCCCATAATAATGTTTATTGAGAGCCTATTTGTTCTTCTTTGAACTCCCATTTTTGCCCTTTTAAAGCCATAATATGGTATTTGAAAGGTGCCCATATGCTTCTTTTTTTTTTTTTTTTTTTTTTTTTTTTTTTTTTTTTTGGTTGCTTTTCTTCTTTGAAGGGGTGTAAATTTCAGACCAAGAATTTGAAATTTGAGGTGCAAAAAGAAGAAGCAAACAAATGAACCCATATAATAATGTCTATTTAGAGCCCCTATTTGTTTGAATATATATCATGACTCATAGTAAATGTCGACAACGTTCACTTATTGCATGTTCATTTCACATTTTCTATCACATCCATTGTTGTCATATATAATTTTCTTGTTGCTTCTTGAGAGCTCCATTAATTTGTAGAAGTTCAATTCAAAGTTTGAAATTAAAAAAAGTTGAACTTCAATTCTCAATAATTCTAATTTTGTGGTCTGATTTATTTATCTAAAACGTATGTAACCTAAAAAATTGGCAGCCAGCTTTCAAGTTAATTAAAAACCAAAATTAATTGTGTCCAATAAAAAATAATCGTGTCATATTTTTGTCGCCCATTTATTAATCATGTCATATTTATGTTTCAAAATTCAATATGCGAATCTATTTAGGACATAATTAATATTCGTATAATCATATCATATCAATATGTTTACTTATTGATCAATTTATCGTGTCATAATATGATAATCGTGTCATAGATAAATTATCGTGTAACTATATCAAATATGAAATTAACCACTTTATATATTGAGTAACCATGTCGTGTCAATCCGATTATTAAATGAATCGTATTTATATTTAAAGATTTTGACATTATTAATTATTGAATGAGTCATATTAATTTTTACTTAAATTTAACACGAAACGAAACGATAATACAAATAATTTCCATATCTATCAAATCTCTTGTTTGTTTGGGTTATAATTATCACTTCAAATTGAAAATACAAAGATGTAACGGGTTATGTGGAATCAAGTTTCACCTACCTATCTTGACTTGATCTTAAATCATAAATGCAATTTTTTATTATTTATTTTTGAAAAGCTAAATTGCGTTAAAGGGAAAAAAATTACACCCAAAACCCACGCTTAATACACAGCCGTAACATCCAACGCAACATAAACAACCCCCAATAATAAACAGCAATTTGAGTTTACATAGCAAAACAACAACGACAATCAGGATTCGTGGCCGGGATTTCGGAAAAATTTCTGCAGAATCTCCCTTTTATTTTGGTGTTTAGTCCAATGTTCAACCTAATTTCCGTAACTGGGGATGTTTTATATAAATATGGAGTTCACTCATTCTTACGAGAAATAGAAGAGTATATTTCTTAAAAGGTTGATTCGGTACTTGAATGATTAGAGCTCTCACGTCTTTCTATTACGAATAGAAAGATTAATATTCATAATGGTTATGACTAAACCGTCCATTAGATAATCAATTGTAACATCCAGTGAACCTGACAACTTGTACGTTACCAGAGCCTGACGACTATTACAATTCAGAGGCATAATACTTGATATAAATCATATTCGAGCAAGTACGTGCTCATAAAATAATATTTGGGACATTCGAAAGATTTCTTGAAATTTCGAAGCGGAACTTAGTTTATGTCCCACCTCGAACAACTTTTAGTAATCGGGTCATAACTTTTTCATACGATCTCTGATTTTATGAATTTTATATTTTCAGAAAGCTTAGACCGAGAGCTACAACTTTCGCGTTGGACATTCTACCAAATTCATACCAGAAACGGGTCAAAAATCACAAATTTCGTGACTGCTATAATAATTTCGGGATTAGTCTAGAAAAGGGATAAGGTGGCACAATCATAACCACTCATTCCATCACAAAATCAGCCACTCTTTGTCTATAAATAGCATACTATTCACTCATCTTCTCTCAAGCAAAAAAACGTGGGTTATGGTTTCAAAAAAGTTCAAATTTTCTTCATCTTCATGGAAGATTTTGATGAAATGGGGTGAGTTCTTGAGATTATTTTGGTCAAGTAAGCTTCTAAATCATTTTCCTTTCTTTATTTTTCAGTTTTGGCAAAGAAACCAAAGCCCCATTTTGCACATAGCATGCCCTAGCCATGAGAATGGTTAGATTTAGAATTAATAAGTTGCTTACAAGTATTTTGAGAGTAGTATGATAGTATAAACATGTAATGAGTTTCATATGTGAATGAAAATATTGAGGAAATTATGCTTTGTGAATTGATTATTCTTGTTGATGGTTTGTGTTGGGTTGATGAGATGAGATGGAAATTGAGCAATATTGAAGTTGGGGAAGTGCCTATGTGTTGGTCCTAAATTAAAGGTGTGAGGATTACTTAAGTATGGCATTGAAAAGTGGAAACTAGGTCCTGAGAATGGCTCTGTGTCGTGACACGAAACATTTCGCGTCACGACACGTGCAAAACAGAAGCCTTGTTTTGGCTCTGATCTGGTTCGCGTCACGACGCGAAGAATCCGGCGTTGTGACGCGATACAGAGCATGTCTTCTGCCTGATTCTGTGTTCATGCGCGTCGCGACGCTTCAGACCTGACGTCGTGATGCAAGGCAGAAAGGTTAGGGACCACCCTAGGGGTTTTGTATCATATCATATATACATATTATGACACGTTGTATGTATTATACATCATGAGACAATCATAGATACGTTGAATTAAGAAACTTAATTTAGTTACAAACCATATCCCCAGATTCATAGTCTAACCAAGTTACCGATTATAGATTCTCACAGGAACCGTAATTCCCTTCGACGAGTGGCATAGCACCTACCGGATTCCAAATCAGTAAGTGGACACTATCCTTTTAAGTTGATTTTCATTATGTTATTTTTCATATCAGGTTTATTTTTACGCACTTAGGGCGTTAGCCGGTCTTATCACAGTTATTTCATGAAAGAGTATGTTTTAAGAAATATTTTAGAAAAAGTAATTTTAAAAGCTTGAGATTTATGATTTTCGAGACATGGGAGAAAAACCCACCTCAGTATGTAACTTGATACATACATGAAATTGGCGGATGACATGTGCACATGTAGAGGACTGGGGGGACGGCGATACGTAACGCCCCCAGATCCTAGTTCAGGACTAGGGATGACAGATGTCCATTGATCCTAGATTCAGAGCTTGGAGGGTAGCATAGATCCGCACCTCCAATTCTAATTCAGTGGCTTGGGGGACATCGATATGTAATGCCTCAAGACCACTAGTTTCAAGGACATGTAGTGGCATGCTTTAGGGGACGGCGATACGTAACGCCCCAATGTCATGTATTTTCACTTCTGACTCTAGTTAGGCATATGTGGGGATAGAGATACGTAACGCCCCCATACGTCAGGTTTTCAGAGACAGTGATTGATTTTTCAGAAACAGTTTTCAGCTACAGATTTCAGAGATAATTCCAGAGAAAAGTTTTCTAGAAATAAAGTTTTCAGAAAAATCAGTTTATAAGAGATTTCCAGAAAAGCAGATTTCAGAAAAGTTTCCCAGAAAGTAAGAAGTTATTTTTCAATTAATAAAAGAGATTTCAAAAAAGATACATTTGAGATAAGTTGGATTTTAGAACCATATGTTTTCAAAATTATTTTAGTACCTATTTATAAAACTGTCCACTCACTTAGATCGCTCAAACGATCTAACCACCCCACTCCCAGTATTTTGTTTTGCAGGTTCATGGAGGACGAGCTCGAGAGGATGGATACTGATAGCTGTCACTAGGGTATAGAGTCCACCAGGTCAAGTAAGAGAGAGAGAGAGCTCGGTTAGAGTCAGAAAGAAGTTATGTATCAGTAATTAATATTGTGTTGGTCGTTGTATAAGGTTAAAATGTATATCAGTAAAGTTATAAAGCAAGTGTTATTGAGTATACATTTATTATTATTGAGTTTGCATTTCATGTTGTCAAGTTTGGGCAACAGTCTCATACTTAAGATTTTGATTGAGGAAAGAGTATTAGTGGTTCATAGTTAGAAAGTCATAGGCTCAGGGGGATAATAAGACTTATTCCCTACCGGTAACATCTCCCGGATCGAGGATGTTACAAAGATGGTATCAGAGCAAGGTCTATGGAGTCAGTGACTGCAGTGGGCAGAGTGCTGAGGTCTTGTATACGTAGTATGCCCGAGATACTAGTATATAAGGCATTACCTCTCCAGTATCTGATCCTCGAGTACGTCCTCAAGCTCCATAGACAGGTTAGTAAGCATTCCCAAAGCTACCTGAGTTGCTTTCCAATAAGTTGCGGCATATAATTCTCAATTTCATTGATGATAGAGCTATATCTCCAACTCGCGGTATCCCAATTATTAACCCAATCCACAACGACTTTTAAATAACTTTCTATGATGATTTGGTTCACCACCAACATCCTACCTTGCATCAACTTAAGAGCTCTCAGAATAGCAATAAGTTTAGTACCAATAGAATCCATAACCCGACACTGCATGAGAATTGAAAAAAAAAACAACTCTACTCCGGTAGTCTTTTAACACTCTACCAATACCTGCAGGACCTGGGTTCCCTCTCAAAAAGCCATCAACATTAAACTTGTCGCATCATTATTCTGGAGGATTCCATACTCCGATAACATTTGGTTGAATATTTATAGTAGTAGAATAAGCTTATTTTAAATCTTACATCGGGTTAAAGTCACCAACCTCTCTTGACACTCCAATATCATAAAACCACCATTGAGTTTTAAGCTTCACCATATCTATAAAGTTTTGGAAGAAAACCATTTCCCATTAAACACTACATCGTTTCTAGCAAGCCACAAGAACCAGACAACCGCAAAGAAAATGATATCCATTCGATCTTATAATCCCCTCAGTACATAAAGCCATCCATTGTACTTGAAAATTCGATTATGTCCCAAGGTTCTAACCCTATGTGGAATACTACTTTATCTAAGATAAGTCAAAGGTAGAGTAATTATTGTTTGAATCAACAAGCACCATTAAGTTTATGCAAATATGAATCAATGCAAATATATCAAAGCAGTAAACAAAATCAACACAAGAATTTTTTTGATGGAGTGGAAAAATCTCAAGAGTAAAAAACCACTCTGGGTATATAGGCTACCAGCTAAATCCACTATAAAAGAGAAAGCTTACAGTGATGGTATAAGACCTATGGTGACAACTTCAACAACTCGAAAGCCTATAACTGTAATAACTAGAAGAACTCTCTGAGCCCACACTAAGCGATATTCTTCATAACCGCTTAAGTATCTGAGTGGATCAACCATGCGAACTTGCAATGTCGGAACTCCGACTACCAATCTTCCTCTTAAAGAACTGTGAAGGCTAAGGAAATTGAATTAGAGTTATGTTTCTGTGTTGATGGTCAATCAATGATCAGTATCACCAAGATAAAGAATACAAGGTAAACAAGAAAGTATTCAAGGTGAAAATCAAGAAGGAAGAAACTAAGTGTATGAAGGCTCTCTAAATTGTGTTTCTTCACTTGGTTAAAGTGGCTAAGTGTTTGTTTAAATATGTAGGGCAAATATAGGCTTTTCTTTGTGCAAAACTGGCTCACAATGCGTCCAAAATAACCACTTATGCACAGACATTTGAATGCCCCCCTCAAACGCAACACAAACACAAATTTTATTCCTTTGAGCATTAGAACGCTCAGACGAACGCAACTCAAACATAAGTCACAGATTGATTTTGAGGTGCAACTTAAAATGCTTATAACTTTCTCGTCCCTTGGCCAAATCATGCGTTCTTTATATGGATGTGATCGTCTTCGAGTCCACTTTCCAATGAAACTGACCTCATATCAATTGGAGCTCTAAAAATTCTAGAATATATAAAAGAGTGAATATCACTATGATATCTTCATCTGATATTGTCCAAATACTTATCAAATAACTTTGAGATCTTCAAGACTCATTACAACTCAATTGAAATTATTTTATTACAGATATTGCCAATAAAAATGGAACTAACAATCTTCCTTTTTGGCATTCCGTGATAAAACTACTACATAATACAAAGACTATGGTAAAAGACCTAAAGATAAAATAGTCAATTGCCAACCATTAAGACAGTGACTTATTACAATATGACTTGATCTAATACCTAACTAAATAGATTTGAAGTCGATGAAGATGCAATGTCACCTCAAATAATTTACGCACCTGAATTAGTCACAAACAACAAGACACATGTGAAAAGAAAATGGAACATAAAGAGCAGATAAACAAAAATTAAAAATTCTCATGCATTAAAATAAAAATAAATAAATTAACAATCAACATTTACTCCCCCTTTTCGTCACAAATGATAATGGGTAAAAATAAAATATCAAAATAACAGATCCATATACCAATTAAAGGCACATATAAGAGAATATGCAAACTTAACTTACTCACTTTCACTAACAACTCTACTTAGTTTGTAAAACGAACACACGGGTATAAAAAATTCATAAATATGAAATGAAAAAATATGCCATGATATGAAGCACATATAAGCACACAATGAGTTCAAAAAAATAAGTCAGAATGACTCAAAACAACACTTCAAGAAAATCTAATGATACCCAGTCAATACTCAGCTGTTTATAACATGAAATAATATGCACCACTTTTGGTCATACTAAATAATACACGCGAGCATATGACGTAAACACCAAAGTATAACAATCACTTGTTTGAAAAAATAAGTGCACAACGAGTGAAGACTTAAGACCTTATTTTATGAGCGGGACACTGTCAAAAAAATCTGATCTCATGTCACATCAATGCCACAAAATAGGTGTTCAAACCCAGTGCCACTAGAACCTGAAAATAAGCAACATTGGTTGCATGCTAACCCCCTAAAAATGAGATCTTAAATAAATTCTTTCGAGTGAAGGGTTTTTGCCCTAATATTTTGAATTTGACCAATCAGCTTTTTCGTACTTGAGACTCATTTAAACTATTTCCTTTTTCTTTTACAATAGGATATCATAAGGTTATCTAGTCAAAAGTCACAATATTTAGTGATTTAAGTATGATAGAGATTAGACTATCAGTCCAAACACTCGTATATGCGACCAAGCCTTAAGACATAAAAATGTGTATGTGAAACGTAAGCACAAGATATACTAAGAGTTTCCATCACACACACTCATGCACATAAAGCATCAAGAAAAATAAAAGCATATTACATATGCATAACCATGTGTCTTACATACCAGGACCACATACATATGTTTTTTCAAGCAAGAAAATCTTTTTTTGGTCTTTTTCAATTTTTTTTTTTTTGTAATTTTCTTTTAACATAAAATAAGAAAAGACACAAAATGGCTTGTCATTATCCAATAATACGTGGAGTTGTATTCCCGAGTGCAGACCATACTACTATACATTCGGAATCGGCTATGAAATTTATGTTCTGGTTTCCATCCTATATATCAATGGACATATAAAAAAAACAAAACACACACATCCATATGTAGTGAAATAAAAAATACACAGTCTTGCAAACACATAAAACACACGCACATACATATGCAATTGGGAACTGTGAATGCAGCATCTAGGGTGAGACACATCAAAGTGAAATCTCATTGCGCCTTTTAGAATCAATGCATTCAAAAGTTGATGAGAAGTCACCTCATTTCCTCACGTAAACTTTCTTAGGAGCCTCCTTCACTTGAGAACTCTTTGTCAACAATATCAGTTTCTCACTAATGAGTTGAGTCTGTTTAGCTAGTGCAAAAATTTTAAAAAGCTAGATTTGAAGAATCAAATATAGGTGAAACACTCTTAGGTCTTTTGTTTTGTTTATGCAATAAAAAGCACTTAGGCTTAATATATTCTGACTTGCTACAGTTCTGGAAAACAGGTACAAATCTTAGACGGGTGTGAGGTCTACCTGAAAAACCTCTAAATTGAGGTTGGGTCACATGACGAGGATAAACATAAGGGATCACATGACTATAATCAACATGTTTCTTACCTAAGTCACGTTTATGAGGGATATGTACATCTCTAGACGATGACGCCTTATCACATTTTGACTCAACGCTAATACCTAACATGCGGTCTAGTTTCTCAGTCCTACTAGAAACTTCAGATAATTGAGTTCTAGCATTTTTAAGTTATTCTTCTAAAAATTTGAATCTATCAACTAATCATTTATTCCTCTCCTCAAGGTCTTCAATAACCAAAAGACTTTGCTCAAACTTAGCTTGAGCTTCATTCTTATCTAGCTCAATTTCCTTTAGCCTCTTACTGACCTCAATGTTTATCTTCCTGATAGCTAGGTTCTCATTAAACGATTTAGTATATGCTACCCGAATATTATCCTCATCAACAAAGACATCGTGAGAGTATTCTGATCCATCATCTTCATCACTAGCAATATCCTCTCTCTCACATGTTATACTAGCAGTAAATGTAATAAAACTGCTCTTATCTTTAGAAGACTCATCAAAAGTATAACCACCTTCTGAATCACTAAGTGAGGCTGCCGTAAGTTTCTCACCCTTAAACTTTAGGTATGTGAGATATTTAGACCTAATATGCCCATACCTTTCACATTCATGGCATTGGATAACGCGAGGTTTGATATCCTTATCTTCTCTAGTTGTCTCTTACTACACCTACTCTCTATAGGTTTATCCTCCTTATCCCTATCAGTGCTACGACCACTCTTCTTCATCTTAAGGAAATTCTTAAACATTTTAGTAAACATGGACAAATCAGTATCCGTGAGAATATTATCATTATCATCACTTGACAGATCATGTCCAACTTCATTTGCGATCTTCATCGCTATGGCCTTGGGCTTTCTACATCCAGGAATTTTTTTTCTTATACACATGTAATTTTCCTATGAGGTCCTCTAGTTTAAGGTGATCTAAGTCATTGCTTTCCTCGATGGATGTGATCTTTGGTAAAAATTGGTCAAGCATGGATCTAAGGATTTTCCTAACTATCATATTTGTGGGAATAGTCTCGCCTAGGTTAAAACTGAAGTTAACTATATCGTTAATCTCAACGTAAAATTCATCAAATGTCTCATCATCTTTCATCCTATCGATCTCAAACCTAATGGCAAGCTCTTGGAGTCTATTATTCTTAACAAACAGTGTGCCTCATGTATAGTCTGAAGGATGTCCCATCATCATTGGCTATTTCACACATTGATATTCTCCTAAATTCAGTGGAGTAAACAACAATAATAAATGGCATTAATGGCTTCGATGTTCCTATTACTAGTATCAAACTCCTCTTTAGTCCATGTCAGTTTATCTTTAGGAGAAGAGACCTCATCAACCATAATCACGGGAGGTTTCTACCCGTACTCTACTGACATCCAAACCCTCTCATCTAGGGACTTGAAAAATGTTCTCATGCGAACCTTCCAATGCAAGTACTCAGACTCATTAAAGAATATGGGACAATTTAAGGGTTAACTTCTCTTCATAGCTAAATGGGTTAAGGATTGAGGTCAAACTCTGAAACCAATTGAAAATTCGATTTTGTCCTAAGGTTCCAACCCTATGCGAAATACTATTTTATCTAAGACAAGTCAAAAGTAGAGCAACTATGGTTTGAATCAACAAGCACCATTAAGTCTATGAAAATATGAATCGATGTAAATATATCAAAGCAGTAAACAAAATTAACACAAGAATTTTATTGACGGAGTGGAAAACTCTCAATAGTAAAAAACCACTTCGGGTATATAGGCTACCGGCTAAATCCATTATAAAAGAGAAAACTTACAGTGATGGTATAAGATCTATGGTGACAACTTCACCAACTCGAATACCTATAACTGTAATAACTAGTAGCGACCTTCTTCAGAACCTTTTAAGTATCTGAGTGTATCAACCATGCGAACTCACAACGCTGAAACTTCGACTACCAATATTCCTCTTAAAGAACTCTGAAGGCTTAGTAAATTGGGTTAGAGTTATGTTTCTGTGTTAATATAAATCAAGAAGGAAGAAACTAAATGTATGGAGGCTCTCTAAATTGTATTTCTTCACTTGGTTAAAGTGGCAAAGTATTTGTTTAAATAGGTTCGGCAAATATAGGTTTTTCCTTGTGCAAAAATGACTCAAAATGCGTCCAAAATAACTCACTTACGTACAGGTATTCAAACGTCCCTCAAATGCAACTCAAACACAAAGTTTCTGCCTCCAAGCGTTAGAACACTCAGACGAACGCAACTCGAACGCACGTTTCAGACTAGTTTTGAAGTGCAACTTAAGACGCTTGTAATTTTCTTGTACCTTGGCCAAATAATGCGTTCTTTATATGTACGCGATATTCTTTGAGTCTATTTTCCAATGAAACTAACCTCATATCAATTGGAACTCTAAATATTTTAGAATGTATAAAGGAGTGAACATCCCTCTGATATCTCCACATTACCAACAAAAATGTCAAAAAATCTCATTTCACTGACCATTCTCAAAAAATTATCACCCATGTTATGAGCTGCCAAAGCATAGATCCTTGGAAATGAGATCTTTAGTGTAACATCTTCAATCCAACCCTCATCCCAGAAGGATAAGGATATTCTTTTTACTTCTCCTAATAAAACTTTGAATCTCATCTTCAAAACATTACCCAATCTTGCATTGTCCTCGAGTACCTTTCTAATCCCTTTCGCCACTGCTGATAATCTCTCACCATGAAATTCAATATAAGAGGATCGAGAATGGATATTGTACTTACTACACCATATGTGTCTCCACAAAGCATCAACCTCATCATATTAGGCCTAATATAAACGTTATCTATATGAAATCAAGTTTGTTATACGTTGTGTTGAACATTGTATTTGAGTTGAAAATATTTCACTTCATTTGTATTGTTTCCTTTGAATTTAATTTACTATCTTATTCTAATGAGTTTATGCCAAATATTAATCGACGACGAAATTAGGTTACATTAATTAAATGATAAATCACTTTTCTAAAATCAGGACATGGAATAAAAAATTATTTCAGTAATTTATTTTTTTAAATATAGATTTCATCCATTCTGATTCCAAATATTTTGAGTCACATTATAGCTCCATAACATATTTATCTTGACATATATCTAATTATAGCTTCTATAATGATATAGTAACCCAAATAAATACTTAAGATTAAGGATGATGAAATGCGATGAACGATATTTTTCGCCCTTATATCTTAATATTTTACGTGTATTTCGAGCTTTATCAGCGAATTGATATATTTTGGGTGTATTTTTATAGGTCAAAATAATATCACGATTTAATGAAATTAACTATGGAAAAAGGGACAAGATACGGAACAAATCAGAGTTTTTTTAGAGTCAAAACGAGCGTCCCGACACTAAAATCGCATTGAGACATGACTAAGAACAAAATTTAGTCATAAAAGTCAATTACCAAATTAAATTGAAGCAGTTGGCGCGTTGCGGCGCCCATGCATGAGCATCGCGACATGCACTAATTTTGATAAGAGAGTTGTGACTCACTCAACGCGTTTCGTGAAACAGAGAAGTGCGACCCTAATTCGCGCAGAAACCCTATTTTTTAAAGGAAAGGCCCACAAGACCTCCTATATATGCATAAGCTTGTCCCAAAATGTAGAGTGAAGCCTCATCATATACTTTAGAGTCCCATAGCATTAAAAAAAACCCTAAAGCAAGACAAGAACAAAAGCTTTAACCAGAGTTGGAGATTGAAGTCGAGAAATAATGATAATGAGCTCTTGGTCTGAAATAATGATTATCTTGTTTTTATTGAATATTATGAGTAGTTAATTCACTAAATCTATGGTTGTAACAGATCTTAAGCATGTTTATTAATTATTTTGCGTATTTTTATTCTTTTTGGTTTGTTATCGATTATTTATTATTCTTTTTGCTTGAACTCATATTTTATTTGTTTGGCTAACAATAAAATAATCTTGATAAATCCTTAGGAATTTTACGGAGGGAATTTGGGTTAGCCGTGTGAATAATTACGTGTGATCTTATTTGTTAAATAGATTTTCCTACGTGATATATGTGTGTACACACACACACACACACACACACCCCTCTAAAGGGCATACATAGCTAAAATTAGAACTTGACCTTAATGAATTTGGTTTAATTTAATTAACATACACATATAGTTAATTGGTTTAAATTTGAATATATTACCTTACCATTGAAAGAGACTTGTAAATAATTTAGTGTTCTAGGTTAATAATTAGTTACAACAATAAAATTTAATGGAAAGTTCTATAACTCATTGCCTGCATGCTTAGGTGAAGTTACTACCCTAGGTTCTTCTATATATAAGGTTTTTTAACTTTTATTTTGTGTTCTTTGTTTAATTTCAGTTAAATTCGATTAAATTAAATTTTCTTCTCAATATTTTAGTTTAAGTTAAGTAGGTTAATTTTGATATTAATAAGATAAAAATTAAGTACATATGGGTATGATATCCGATATTTGTCACTAGATTACTTGAGCGATACGTGCGCTTATTTGCTAGATTTATAAAATCGCGATCAAGTTTTTGGCTCTGTTGTCGGGGACTTAATCTATTTTCCTTTATTAATATTATGATAACAATATACTTGATTAGCTAAACACCCCTCCATTTTTTTCTTTCTTTTTGTTTTCTATTATTGCAGGTGGTTGAAGTAATGGAGTAGTATTGGGCGATGAAGGCATTAAGAGTTATAAGATGTGATGCTACACTTCATGTCGATAATACATAATCTGATTTTCTTAGGCCTATTGTCCTAGCCAAAAATTATTATTGGATTTCAGAGAGAAGTAACGTAATGTATGCTCAAGCCTTTTAGAGTAGAATGATGAGATGTGAGATAAGTATGGGTAACCACCTGAGTGATCATTGCACATTCAACTACAATTCATGATGGAAAAACCATTAGAATTTTACATGACATAACATTGAAGGTCTTACATATCACACTGAACCATTATATCCTTTTTCATCCACCACAAGTCCAAGAATTTCCTCAAGAACCAGAACCATTTGTTGAGGAAATGATCGTTGACATGTTCAAGAAATAAGAAGCTGAATATGATGTCTTCTTTCAGAGTCAAACAAGGTCCTTGAAAAGACTGAAAGACTAAATAAGACGATTATCTAATAACCAAGCTACATACCTCAAGAGACACTACCAGATGATATTGAAGAGGACTTATGGAATCAAGAGACTTACAAGGATACCGTAATGGAGGTAGAGGCAAAGCCGTATATAGAGACTTGGTGTCCTATCAAAATCTTAGAGCATGCATTGTGCAGATGTCTAATGAAGAGATAAACAAATAAATTCGAAAGTACATCTATGAGGAAGTGGTGGAACAAGGAGTTAGGAAAGAGCAGTTGACATGCTCAAAAAATGATTCTTTTACTCTCAAGTATAAGAGTGTCGAAATAATAAAATAACCCGATAAGACTGGGGTCGATTCACATGGAATAAATTTAGTAAAATAAAATAATAATTTGAGTGAACAATAAAAAGGCTGGATTGTTTGAAGTGATTGGAAATTTTAATTTAAGCTGCAATAATAAAATAAAATGATAGGGTTAGGGTTAGGGATCTACTTTTAATATTTCACATTTAAAAATTTCACTTTTTATAATATGTAAATTGTCATTATTACCCAATTAATTTATTTCATGAATTAATTATGCCAAAACATATAAAAACAAGTCCTAAAGGCGATGATAACTTTTGCCTATAATAAGTCCAGTTAAGTACCCAATTATATCAAATAAATAAAACCAGCCATATATGCAGTAACAAAGTTTGTCAATAATTAATTTAGAATTAAATTAAATATTAATCATTAGATTTTAATTTATATATTATAATATAAGTGAGATTAATCTAAATTTTCATTTTAAAAGCTTCACCATTTACCCTAGCAAAAAGAAATTAGCTATTCATAATTTTAAATAAAAACAAACATAATTTTATTTAAAAAAAAAAAAAAAGAAATTACAAGAAAACTTTTAAAAAAATAATACACACAAGAGTTAGAAATCCACAAATTTTTAGAAAAAAACTATAGAAATCTTACTGAAGAAACTGAAGTGTGTATATGTGCTCGCACCTCTTTAGCTTTGCAAATTACAAGCTATTTGTAATTTACAAACCTATCACTTTCCCACAAAAATATGGCACCAAACATGTCATTCATTTGATTTGATAATTTAATTTTTTTTGATTTGACAATGACTTTTACATATAACACACTTTGGTTTTTTCGTCAATTTCGGTCTTGAAAACTTCATAAATAAAAACTCTTATGAACATCAAAGTTATAGATTTTTGAGTCTTTTTTCATCTGAAAATAGAATCACTTCAATTTGATATCGAAGTAAAAGATTATGACCAAATATAAACATTACATAGGGCTGTAATTTCTAAAGTTGTACACTGTTAGAACAACTTATTAAATTTCCGACCTCCAAAATCCAAATGTCAAGTCCATTTTTATAGAAATGTATCCAAAGTATTATTTCACCTATATTAAAGATAAAAATCATAATAAAATATAAATTTAATTATTATTTTATAAAAATATTAAATTAAATGAATAAATGAAATTACAAGTGTAAAATGATTGATTTTTCTTTTAATAAATGTTGTTGTGTGAGCCTATTGAAAATCTCATAACACAATGGGCATATCGCACCATGGGAAAGTTAGCATCATGGATACTGCTAGGGGTGATCACGGTTTCGGATCAAACCGCAATCCGACCTGAACCGCATCAACTCAAATCGCACCGTGCGGTTTGAAAAAAATTAAAAATAATTTCGGCTCAATAGGAACCGAACCGTAAATTTTGGATCGGTGTGCAGTTTTGACCTAACCGCGACCCAAACCGCCTAAAACCGTAAATTTTGACTCAAACCGCGACTCGAACCGCCTAAATCGTCGACCCGCATTCAAATTAGATATTATTTTATATTTTTCTTCTTTTTTAACCATAAAATTTAAGATATTTAATGATTATCTGACAATATACAATGTATAAATGAAATTATGTATCTTTTCTGTTCAATTATTATGTGAAAACACATAAAATTTCCTTAAAAAATTTATAATCCAAACCGCCGACCCGAACCGCCTAAACCGCTAAAACGCTAACCTGAACCACCGCGATTTTCCTCATCAAATTTTCGATTTCAGTTTCTAATTTCTCAAACCGCCAAGCCGAGCGGTTTGAAGTGAAAAATGAAAAAAACTGACCCGAACTGCACCCGAACACCCCTAGATACCGCTCATAAGCTTGAAAAAATGACACAACCATTCAAAGTCAAGCATCATACAAGACCTCATGAAAGTCTATCGTTCATCTCAAGACCCCTTAGACCAAAATGGTTGAAGAGAATTTTATTTTCCACCTCATTTTTGGAAGAGGCGTTTCAAGAGTAATGCACATGACATTGTCTTATCTAGGACATCCAAAACCACATTGAATCCTCCTTGAAGGAAGATTCTTAGAGAAAGTTTGACCGAAGATGTTAAACTTAGCGCTAGCGAGGAGACAGCCCACTCATTTATTTCATTTTAACATTATTATTTTTTTAGTTTCCTTACTTTCATTTTATTTTATTTTGTGTGCTATTTGTGTGTGTAATAGTTTGCATGTTTATCTATACAGCTACTAGTGCAACCTACACAACCCTCACAGTAAAATTCTGATTAACTAGAGCCCGATCAACTTCATGCATGGTAGTGTTGTTCCTCACTCTTTGTTTCTTTATGCTTATCTTACATTCAGTTTAATGAAAGTCATAAGTTTTCGGGTGTGTGCATGTTAGTGTTACTCCTGCTATTTATTTAAAATTTTATTTATTAAAAAAATTAGAAAAATCGGAAAAAAAAAAAATTAGTCTTAGGTAGTGAACATGGTCTAATGATGAGTTTGTTGGTTTGTAGATGAAATCTTAAAAACGATAAGTGCTCAATTTATTTTTATCTAATGCATTGAGTAGATGATTTAGGTTAGACTCGTAAGCACTTAAAAGTATGTTTCTAGCAGTATGAACCTATGTAGTTGACAAAGTAACGAGTTGAGAAAATTATTTGACGATGAATAACTGTTTGCTTAGATATCTGTATATGTTTGCTATTATTTATGATATATGGTATGGTTATAGCAGAAAAATGGTGAAATGCGCAGAAAAAAATATTTTGAGAAAAAAATAAATCACATATAACCGATAAGCGCAAAACTACCCATGGGCGAGTGTTAGGACCACCATGAGAAGAAATGCTAACTTAAATGGTAGGTGAGTGATGTAAGTCAAAATATTTAAAAAAATCATACCATATCGAGCTCAATGGGAAAATATATAACACTTTTGAGATATCTATGTTGGTTTGACCCATCAGATTCCAATTTTTAAGACGAAATCACCGAGTTGGCTTTCTTAGGATTTGAACTGTGACCGAAATTTTTACACACACACTGTGACTCTGGCTTAGATGATTTATTCAATAACTTGGATTTGAGTTACGTTGGGTACTTTAAAGGTTTTTTGATTTCATTGGTAGACATTTTTTTAGGACAATATTATGTGTACCTACCAGAAGTGTTCTATTTGTTTCTTTATTTTTGCATGATTGCATGTGTGTGTGAATGAAGTTTGTAGGTGTCGTCACTGTAAGCCCTCACGAGACTATAACTCGTCCACTAGGGCATCCTAAGGGTTTAAAGACTTGTTAGATATGTTAAATGCAATCGTGATCCCTACAAAAGTAGCTTAGGTTAATTTATTTTTATTTATTTCGCTCGAGCACTAGCAAAATAATAAATTGGGGGTGTGATGAGCGGTTAAAATACACATATTTTTTGCCCCCTCTATCTGATTATTTATGTGTATTTCGAGCTTTATGAGCGAATTTATGTGTTTTGTATACGTTTTTATAAATCAAAATAATATCACGACTCAATGAAATTAACTAGGGATAAAAAGTCAAGATACGGAGCAAATCGAGGTTTATTTCAGAGTTAAAAAGAGCGTCTCGACCCTAGAATCGCGTTGAGACACGACTAAGCACAAACTTTAGTCAGAAACATCAATTGCCAAACTGAATTAAAGAAATTGGCACGTCGCGACGCCCATGCATGAGTGTCGCGACGCGCGCCAATTTTAGAGGAGAGTCGTGACACTCAACGTGCGTCGCGACACAGAAAAATATGACCCCAATTCACCCAGAACCCGATTTTTGAAAAGGAAATACCCCCAAGACCTACTATATAAACATAAGCTCGTCATAAAACCTAGAGTGAAGCCTCATAATATATTTTGGAGTCCCATAATATAGAATAACCCCTAGATCAAGGCAAGAATAAGAGCTTTAACCGGAGTTGGAGACTGAAGTCGATGACTGCAAATTAGAGTTTCTTTCTTTCATTTTCTCTATAACTTTATATTTTATAAGTTCTTGGCCTAAATAATGATTAACTGATTTTTATTAAATATTACAAGTAACTAGTTCATTAAATTTAGAGTTGTAACGAATCTTAAGCATATTTATTAATTAATTGCATATTTTTATTCTTTTGGGTTTGTTATTGATTATTTATTATTCTATGTACTTGAACGCATATTTTATTTGTTTGGCCAACATTAAAATAGCTTGGTAAATCCTTAGAAACTCGACAGAGTGAATTCGGGTTAGCCATGGGGATAATAGCGTGTGATCTTATTCGTTGAATAGATTTCCCTGCGGGATAAACATATACCTAAAAGACATATGTAGCCAAGATTAAAACCTGACCATAATAATTTTGGTTTAATTTAATTAATATAGACATATAGTTCATTGGTTTAAATTTGAATATATTTACCTAACCATCGAAAGAGGTTTGTGAATAATTTAATGTCTTAGGTTAATAATTAGTAATAACAACTCAATTGAATGGAAAGTGTCTGAACCCATTGCGTGCATATTTAGGTGAGTTACAACCGTAGATTTTTCTCCAATGTTTGTTACTTGTTCTTTGTTTAATTTCAATTAAATTCGATTAAATCAAATTCTCTCATCAATAATTTAGTTAGTTTAAGTTAAGTAGGTTAATCTTGATACTAATAAGATATATATTAAGTTTATGTGGATATAATATCCGACTTTTGTCACTATATTACTAGAACGATACGTACGCTTGTGTGCTAAATTTATAAAATCGCGATCGAGATGGTAAAAAAAACACTTGAGCTCGGCTCGGCCCTATAGATTTTATATTTTTTTTTAGAAAAAAATAATAGTTAAATTATTTTAATAGTTAAAAAATAAAAATTTAAATTTAAATATTTTTAGTGAAATTTTTAAGTGGACCTAAAAAATTTAGTTATAAGAATATGTATTTAAAATTAAAAATATATATTAATTAAATAATTAAATAATAATTTTCGGACCCAAGCTTTTTTTTTTAATCAAATCTGACCCGAGCGACCATATTTTTCACCGGCCAGGCTCAGAAAAACCAAATTAAGTCTCAGCAAGAGTTTGGTAATTAGCCAAATTTAGAATAGTGAGATTAAAATTAGAAAAGCAAGCAAGACTTTTTGTGAAAGCTTTTTAAAATTTCAACCAATATTGCAGTGTTGCAGGCCATAAATAAACCAGTGGCATGAAAATGGCATCAATCACAGTTCTTACAGTACCACCCCAAAGAACCCACCCCCATGATTCTTGGCTGCACATACACATGGAGGAAGAATTTTTTAAAATAGAATTTTTTAACAGAAAAAAAAAATGATGCTTTCTTTCCCATCTGGGGTTTCTTGATAGTCACTAGGAATAAAACAATTTTTAATTTTAATGGCTATGAAATCACCATTTAGCATATGATCATATATTAATTGATTATCCGTTGGTCACTGATTCATATATTGAAAATAGTCTTTATATGAAAAAGAAGAATAAAATTACGTACATAAGAACCAAATATTGGATACGACATTTGTTGTGGATCCATTAATGTGCTGATTTAAGAATAATTTGTTTGACAAGGATATATTATCAAGTAGGAATTTGATTGTTCTTCTAGGAAAGATTGAAACTTATTAGATTATGAAATGAAATTCCCCACTTTGGTTTTTGGTGGACAGCTAATGGATTTTGATCTACCAAATTTCTTCAATCCCAATATGTTGTTCTTTCAGATAATTTACTTAATTTTTTCTTATATTGGTGGGCTAATAATTTAGTCTATAATGAATCAAAATCAACAAGGGAAGCATCATAATTATTAAAAATACTAAAGGGTCTTGAAAAAGGTGATGATGAGATGAGTAGAGCCATAGAAATTAAAAGCATTGACAGCCTTGTTTCAAGGGAAAATGGCCTAAGAAAGTTTTTGTAGTGGGTGTTGAAGTTTTGGGAAGAGAATAAAGGAAATCAAGAAAGCAGTACCCATTAAGAAATTTACACAAAAAGCTTTAATGGTTCCAAAAAAGCTCATTTGAGGCCAACTTCAGAGGGAGGGAATTTCTCTCATAATGGTGTGTGCCTTTTGCAAAATCAAACCCACCTCAATTAATATGACTTTTTTCAAAGAGAATTAATTAATGGGAAAGGACTTGCTCAACATTTTAAATAAGCCCATTTGGATAATTTTTGGCCTTTCTTTTTTTTTTTTTTAACAATTATTATTAGTATGACTTGAGATAAGGGCAATAATTTATGGAGTAAGCTTTCATAAATTAAGGGACATGATATGAATTTAAAACCACATTTTCCAAAATTGTCTTGCTGATAGAATAATATCCTGGTCTGCTTTCAAGTCTCTTTCTGGCTACAGTTTAGCCCAAAGAGTCTGGTTCTGGCTGCCCTAAGCAATTTCATATATAATATTTCTTATAT
Source organism: Zanthoxylum bungeanum (assembly GCA_019454045.1). NCBI lineage: Eukaryota > Viridiplantae > Streptophyta > Magnoliopsida > Sapindales > Rutaceae > Zanthoxylum > Zanthoxylum bungeanum. The sequence continues at coordinate 45,646 of SKCR01028795.1, read as the reverse complement.
CATCATAATTTTTTTTCCTGTTAAATTGTGGCCTAATTGAAAGTCAAACTAAGAAAATTCAAGATAAAAGTAGCCTTGAGAGTATTTGACCAAAGGTGACCAATGGAATTGTGCTGGGTTAAACCAGCCAGTTCCTACAGATCCAGCCTGCTCAAATGTTTACAAGAACCTTCTTATGGCTTCAAATATATTACTATACTAGCAAGTATAATCCCAGCACAAAGAATTAATCAAAGTTGAATTAATGAATGCATTTCAGTGATAAACCAAGGGAGCATATAAATTTAGAAAAAAAAAAAATAAGAACACCTAAACTCGATGAATGCAATGAAATGCAGCTCAGGACACCACATTGCATGATCGTGGCAGTAAGAAATCTATGCTAAAGTTCAGCCTAAGAATATGTAAGACAATATGCATATTGATTGAACTAATATTAACCATTATATCAAATCGAAACATTAGAGAATCGGTTTATCACCTTTGAATCTGATCCTTGTAAATCTATTCCTGAGTCAGACATCCTGCACGGATCACAGATCATCTATGCCCATCTATGCGCATTGACATGATTGATAGTTTCTTGATCCGTTTCAGTAGTAGACTAGTAGTAAACAATTTTGGCAAAATATAACCCGATGCTTTTCTCGATGCCACATCATTCTTCCTGGTTTGCTCCTCTGATTCCATATCTTCTGGAGTTTCAGTTTCACTGGACTTTGTATGCAGATTGTGGAGCTGAGATTTCAGCTTCAAGACAGACTCGGGATCCTCGTCACTCCGGCCTTTGTTCAACTTGTCAATGATATCACTTAAAGCTTCCGACCTGTCAGACCACCATAATTTTGGGTTTTTTGGACTTTTATCACGTTCATTTTGGTCATTAGCCTCGTAATTTAACTCAAATTGAAGCTTTTTTAATCCCTGATCAACAATTTGCTGCATCCTCTTCCTAAAGTTCTTGCTTCTTGTCGGGGTTGATCTAAGTTTCAATTTAAGGCCCAAAATTGTCATCTCAATGTCTTCTTCAACTGAATTCGAGTCAGGGTTTGCTACAGAAGACTCATCCTCATTGGACCCATCAATAATAGATTTCAAAGAAAATACCTCCTCAAGTAAACTAATATTCTCCATGAAACAGTCAAAAGCTTCATTTTCGACTTCAATGTTTCTATCCCTGTGTTCCTTTAACTTTGAAAACCTCTAGTCATTTATAGCTGCAGCATCCTGAGATAGTTTCCCATATTGGTAAAACTCATACTTGCTCCACATATAGCAACCTTCAAGGATGACAGTAAATAACTTACCTTTCTAATCAACAGTATCCTTGAGCGCAGTGGCATTTGCATATTATTGAATTGAGCGAAATTTCTGGAGAGTTTCCGAAGTGATGCAACCCTACGTGATGTCCTCAACAAATACCATCAAGAAGAACAACATTATGATTGAAAAAAAAATCATTTTAAAGCCCCGAAAGAGAAAATTAAGCCCATCAGAGATAAACAGCCTATCACTGGGGGAATAGTTCTAAAATTTCATAAAAGTACTAATCAAACAGCAATGAGTTTGCTATTTGCAAAATTTCATCCAGACTGCGGCCAAATAATTATTAAAAGAAAACTTATCCGAAGGATTGCAATTTGTTAACCAATTTATCACTCCAATAGCACGTAGACGTCATCAGTTTCTCTTAATTATATATGCTCATTAGTAAATCAGAGAATAGACACCACCAACAAAGCAAATGTGCTAGCAACTATACGCACAGAAAGAATTGGACCTTGGCAGTACGAACTGTAGAAAAAGTAAAACAATGCAGTCCTCAAGGAACATCATATTTCCAAATAGTCAGGCAGACAGGCACTAACATTTTGTGAAACACTCACGTCAGAAAACCAAGGTTTAAAAATACGGTGCGGCGCCTCGAGGCGGCCGGCCATTGAGGCGCGAGGCGGGCCGCCTCGAGGCGGCGAGGCGGGCGCCTCAATGTGGAAATCGGGAAAATAATAAAAAATACATTCATTTCTTCATAATTCATAGTATGTTCAAAAACTATTGATAAGTAATCCAAATTACATTACTTTCTTCATAATACATAGTTTGTTCAAAAAATTATTGATAACTAATCCTTAAACAAGCTATCATTAGTGTCTAGCGGCATAAAGTCGTATTATTTTTAAATTTGATTACATAAGTTGCATTATTTGTACAAGATTAACTTACTTTGCATTATTTTTTTTATTTTTAATGAAAAAATAAAAAAAAAATAAAAAAAAAAAGGATTCAAAGCGTGAGGCGGCCGCCTCATGCCGCCTCACGCGGCCAAAGGCGGAAAATTTTCATTTGCCGTATTAGGCGGCCGCCTCGGTGCGGCAACTCCGCGAGGCGGTTCGAGGCGGGCCGAGGCGGCCGCCTCGAAACGTTTTTTAAAACATTGCAGAAAACACACGAGAGGCCCAAAAAAAGATAGAAACAATCCCCTACACATTGAATACATACTCTGCATGCCCGAGTTTACGTTTTAAATGATGATTAGCTAAATAATTACCCCTCAACCTAAATGCATATAAAGTAGTTGAAGCATAAAGATATGTAATTTTGTAGTTGGAAGCTTGATGCACATGTGCATGTCTGAATAACTGATAATTACAACTTACCCAGAAGGAGTACATCACTTGACTTCTGCTCACTTGAAGGAGTGCTTGAAGTTGGCGTCTTGTCAAGGAAAGTTGCATTTGCTTTCAAAACTGCATTTCCCAGAAGATAATGTATAATAACAATTCAAGGGTGAATGAAGAGGGGGAAAAAAAGAGATTAGCTCTCTTCAAACGACTCCCAACAAAGGGGGAATTCAAATTCACAACACTGACTCCTTAACGGTGCATTTACTTAGCTAATTGCAACTTTCAATTAAAAAACGCTGCCTTTCCTCCACAAGAAACATGTACTTTCTGAAATTTCCACACCTTACTGATAATATTTACAAATAAAATATATGAGGTGTGGGTGGTTGCATGGATATTTCGTACAAATCAATTATGGTTAGACAAAAATTATCAGGTTTCCTACCAAAATCATGCCTCATGATTTAGCTAAGAAATCAACTTATGTCATATTTCATTATGACCATTCATTTACAATTCAACTACACTGTTGCTTCAGATTATGTGTAAAGGAATTCAATAACCAGTACACATTACATATAAGAAGCATATAAATATGCTTAGCAAGCAACCGAACATGCAATAAATGATCGGTCATAACCACATATCTAGGCATGGGATCCAGATGTTCAAAACTGAAAGAGTATTTGTTTTAAAACCTAATGAACTATGGAAATTAGCCTCAGGAGGTTGCAAGCATGCTGGTGGCAACATCTTCATATTTGAGTAGAAAATTGCAAGAGGCAAGGTGAATCGTGATGTCGCTACCAAGAAGCACCCTGAACAGTTAAGTAAGACTTGAAGTGACAACCCTACTTAGGATGCTCAATTCAACTGTTATGTTAGAGAAAAATGACCTCCTAAAACCTTAATTTTTCCAAATTTTGTGCCTAAATAAAACTTGTCAATGCCTATAGCTCTAATAACATCTCCTCTCTCAGTAAGAGCGAGGTAAGTCAAGAACATATTTGAGACTCGTTGGGTGGAAGAGTATTATATGCCAAGTTCCCAACCGACAAATTTGGAGAGAAACAGACAAAACTTATCAAAAGAATCCAGTTGAAAATGCAGACCGTGAATGTAGCATGGATTTTGCGGTTTTGAGCAGCAACTCTTGCAAAACTGGTATGGGCACCTGCACAAGTAATCCAAACCATTACGAGAAGAAAAGATTTGAATTCCTCAAACATCTCGGAGCAATAGAACAAGGTAACTGTCTAACTGATGCTTTCATGCTTATAATATCATAGTATTTCATACTTAATCTATATTCTCAAAAACTTCAAAAACAAATCCAAGAACCATGCAGCCAACATAACAATTGCTCGACTGCCACCATAACAAGCTACTATACCCTAATGTATACTTCAATCAATACTGAATTATAATTTATATCGCGATGCAATTTCCCCAACTCTACTAACTTATTTCATAACACGAAGAATTTGAAAAGAAATTCTATTTATTACCACTAATTTGAGACAGAGAGTTCAGTTTTTGTTTGCTTTTGAAATCAATTTTGAACCAAAATATACTCTTGTTCACAAATTATGCCAAGTTAACAGAAACAATTATTGAAAGAAGCAAGAAAGGGTTAAAATAGTAACCGGGATCGAGCGACGTTGCCGCACTGAATACACTTGGGCTTGTTGAGGCCGCGGAGGGTTTTGGGTGGCGTATCGCGGTGCAACGTGGCTGTAGGAGAATCGCCGCTGTTGTTGCTTTGAGCTGGCGACGATGCCGCCACTTGTCTTCAGCTTCTTTTTTCTTTTTTTTTTTTTTTTTTTTGGCCGTTGTTTCCCCCCCACCACATTGAAAATATTGAATATTCTGGTAAAAAGAGTACTCCGACGACCGTGGAAGAAGATTTCGTGCTACACATAACAAAAAAGCCCGAGCTCAGCTTGGTCGGGTCGGGGGTGAAAAAAGCCTGGATCGGGCCTCAAAATGAGGGCCCGATCCGAACCGGGCTTTTCCAGGGTTCAGTCTAAATTTTTTTTATCGGGTTTATTAAAGCCCGATCCATTGCCATCCCTGTTTGGTGCTTGGGCTTACCGATTTAGTTGATATTTGGAAAAAGTTTCACCTTTTAGTTTGATGAGTATTCTAATCTAATTTACATTATTTTAATCTTCAAATAGATTAGCAGTGTGCGTCTTTTGTGAGTGTTTTTTATGTATTTATCATTTTAAGTGTAAAGATTTTGTGTTGAGATAGTGTTGATAAGATTCGCATACCAACTATTCGTAAAAATATTTGTATGATACTTCAACTTAGTGGACGTCTGTGCGGACTCCCTATTACTTGTTCGGGTGAACGGGCGTTGGAGCAAACACTCGAGATGTAAGGGGCATCCACGGACGCCCGCATAAATAATTGGGCGTCCGTGCGGACGCTCCATGTCAGTACGGTGATTTTTTAGGCATGACAATAAATTTTTTAAGGAGTTCAAAAAATCCATTTTCGGACCTTTCATGAAAATTAATACAGATTTAAAATGAATAATATTGAACAACATTTTGCTTAAACTTATTGTGCAAACGAAAAAGTAAGATGGGATCTCAATTATGGTTTCATTTCGGCGGGAAATTAATAAGACTATCAATTCAGGAATGGTGTCTAATCACAAGTTGATGTGATCCAAAATGAGCATTGTTTGTTGTGCTAAGTTAACTTGAAGTTGTGGCGGATTGCATGGCTTGGTTAGATTAGTGTATTTAGACCTTTTTGGTGGATTTGGAAGATTCTTTGGATTTTGTAGTTTGGTCCATGCATGATACTTTAGATGAGGACTTTATTATGTTTAAATCAAGAATGAAATGGGTTTTGGACGTGCATGGGCTGCCTTGATTTATTTTCGGCTTTATTTTCGAATGGTGCATTAGGAGTGGCGGGATTTGTACAGTCTTCGTATTTTAGACTTAACTTTCTCGTCCGATGTCCGATTTTGGTGATTCAAGTTGCATTGGAAACAGAACTCGTATTTCTATAACTTTGTAGCTTACATCAAAGTCCAATTCGAACTTATTCTTGATCAAAATGAGGACGCAACATATCCCTACGGTTTTTATAAATTATATTTTTTTAAGGTTATGTGTTGTTTAAGTATTGGGCTGAACTTTAATTATATTTCAAAGCCCATGCACAAAATTTTCAAGTATTTTATATGTTATTGGGTTATTTTATTAGGGTTTTATTATATTTGGGTAGAATTATGGTTAGCCACCTATTTAAAGGGGCATTATTCATTGTAATTGGGAATTAACTAAGAATATATCTTTTTACAAAATAAATTGACTTGTGTCACTTGAGGGAGTGGATTCTTCCTTGGTTTTACGGATCAAAAGCTTATCAAAGTGTGGCAAGTGTTGTGGGGCTGTATCACTATTCAGGATTCTCCAAATAAATAAAGAAAGGTTCTCAAGGGCAATGTTCCTTAAGGGTTGGATTTGATCTTGAAAGGATTTTGTTCTTACAAAATCAAGATTCGTGGTTCTTGGGGCTTAGAACACGTGAAGGGGTTTGTTTGGCTTTGTTCCAGGCAGGTTTCTTATCATTTGGTATCAGAAGCTCAGGGTTCCAAGGTCAAGATTTTCTCTATTTTTATCGTTTTATGAAGTTGTTATATTTCTTTTTTTCGTCTCTTCTAGTTTCAATTTTTTTTCTTTGTGTTTTTCATGTTTATAACAGTATCTTAAATTTTATTATAATGTTCTTTCATGGTAATATCATTTAGGATTCAATTCTTGGAGTTTTGAGTCAATTCGAGTCGAAATTATATGTAATTTTCGGATCAGTTCGGTCAGAATTTTTCAGTCGCGCATTGAATTTAAAAAGGTTGTAAATTTCGATCTAAAAAGAGTTACGAGACCCATAATATATCGATTTATATCTACTCGATGAGATCTAGTCAATAGTATTTATTTGAAGGCCATATGTTCTCATATCGGGTCCCAATTTCTAGTCCGAATATTAGTTATGGGATTTGAGTCAGTTTCAGGTTCTGGTTTCTAATCAGTTCTGAATCAGTTTATTTGTTTAATTTGCATGAATAATTATAATTTATAGAGTCATTATAAAAAATAAATAAATTCAAATTTGTGCAAGAGAAGTAAGAAAAGTTGATCAATTACCTTGTGTGTTAAGTTGTGCTAGGGATTGTCTTAGTGTTCCTTAATCGAAAAGGAAATTTTTGGTTGAATTTATCACTGAGTTTTGAATTTTTATTTTTATTTTTTTGTTTTTGTTTTGAGTCTTACGTGGTTTTTTTTTTGTTTTTTTTTTAGTCTTATTTTTTTGTTTTGTCTTTGTCTTTGTCTTGTTATTTTTTTTTTTTTGGTATTTTCTTCCTTCTTGAGTTTGTTTTGTCAAGATGGCCAGTGTGTTGGTTGATATTATAGTAGGGGTGGGCATTATCGGATCGGATCGAATTCGAATCCGATCCGATCTGATTAGTATTAGTTTGTTTGATCCGATAAGGTTTGATAACCTTATCAAACTCGATCCGATCCGATCCGATAACTATCGGATCGAATCGGATTTGTTTGATCCGATTCGAATACTTAACGAATCGGATAAATCCGATTTGATAACGGATTCGAATCCGATAGAGAATCCGATTTGATAAAAAATCCGATAATGGATTCGATTTGATAACGGATCCGATTCGATAACGGATCCGATTTGATAAAATTGATTTGAATTTTAAGTTATCCGATCCGATTCGATAAAATTGTTACGAATTTATAAATTTTCAGATAAATTTTTCGAATCGGATCCGTTATCAAATCGGATTTGTTATCAAATCGAATCTACTATCGGATTTATTATCAAATCGGATTCTCTATCGGATTTCGAATCCGTTATCAAATCGGATTCCTTATCGGATTCGGATTTGTTATCAAATCGGATAAATCCGATTCGATCCGATCGTTATCAAATTTATCCGATTCGATCCGAAATTCGACAAACGAACCAAACATGATTCGATTGGGTTCGATAACCAAATCCGATCCGATTCGATCTGATACTATCAGATCGAATCGGATCGGATCTGACCCGATCCGATCCGATGCCCACCCCTATATTATAGGGCAGTCAAGAGATAATATCTTTCATACTAGAGTATTTGTGAAAGATGAGGTGTGTAGTGTGATTATTGATGAAGAACATTGGGCTAATTTAGTTAGTACCAGTCTCGTGGAGAAATAAAAGTTGTCATTGCGAAACCATCCTAAGCCTTATATGTTACGAGGTTTGCCTAATTGCACTGAGGTTAAGATGAAGTATCAAGTCATGGTTGCATTTACTACTGGGAGGTTTCATGATGAGGTATTATGTGATGTGGTGCCTATGCTTGATTCTCACGTATTGTTGGGTGGTCCATGGAAGTATGACAGGAAAGTGTGGCATCATATTGAGAGGAGTAGGTACATTTATGTCACGGAGCGGAGGTCAGTGCTTCTTCCTATTTTAACACCACAACAAGCCTATTGATGAGTGGTATTTATATCACTATTTCTCACTCATTTGACCTAATATTTTGTATAGTTTCTCGAGTTTTGTGAACGTTTTGATGTATTTTGTGTTATTTTACAGATAAATAAAGTTTGGAAAGCATTGGAGACAATTTGGGGGCAAAATGGACAAAATTGGACAAAATGGCAAAAAGGTCATTTCGGCGTCGCGACGCCTAACGTACTGAGACTATGCTAACGTGTGCCAGGTCCACGGTTCAGAATTTGAGAAGTTTGACTTTGCTAACTTGCGCCTTGCCACATGTCACCATCACAACCATCTTGCTAACATGCGCCGTGCCACGTGTCATCATCCTACGGTGCCGACAATCGCCATCGCCACGTGTGCCATGTGTCATCTTATATCATCGCCACATCACCAGTCAACGAGTCAACTTTTGCCACGTGTCATGCCACGTCATCATCCACGTCAGCAGGTCAACCTAGTCAACATGCCACGTCATCATCAGCCAATCAAAGCATGCCACGTGTCGACACGTGTTATCATCCTACGGTGCCGACAATCTCTTTCGCCATGTGTCGCCACATCAGCGCCACGTCATTGTCACGTCAGCACAATAATTGAGCTCTCAGCCGCCTCTTATCCGTATCGCCACGTGTCAAGCCGCGATTGTGCCACGATTTACTGTTCCAGCGTCGCGAGGCCCATAGCCTACTGCGCTTATAAATTCAGCTTCAGATTTCAGAATTCAGTGTACCTTCTCTCTCACTACTTTGGTGTAAAGAGAGAGTTTCTCTCTCTAGTTTCCTTTAGTTTTTAGTTTTTAGTTTTGTAAATAATTTTAATTACGTTATGTAATAGTATTAGTAATTTTTACTTTTGTAATAGTAATAGTAATTTACTTTTACCTTTTTACTTTTACAGTTTTACTATTCTACCATGCCGAGGTAATTTCCCTCTGCTAAGGTGTGTATGGGCCAAATTTGGTCTAAGGGTACAATTATCTTATCACTTTAGGCCCGGCCCGATTTCTCCCAAAATAGTATTTAGAGGCCAAGATTGGGCCAAGGGTCCGATCCTCTATCAAACCCATAAAACCTAGCATTATTGAATTATAATCACGCCACATGCTTACGGATAACTCATCAACCACTCTTCCATCATTTTGTCTAGCGTAAAGCATAAATTCACATGCTAAGATTCTTCATTACCGAAAGATAGTATTGAACATGTTGTGGGTCCTATCATCAGAGACTTCAGCACATTGTAGATCCCACCATCACGTGTACAACTTATATTCCAACTGTAAAGTGACTTCCTTCAATCTATAAAAGAGAGGAGCTTCTCAATTCTGAGGGGGGACTTCTTTCTTACAAGTCTCTGCTCTCTGACACTAGCTCTCTCAGATCTCTCCATCCCCACAGACACATATCACCGCCCTCATGGCCACCCAAAGAATTCAAGGTAACATCAAACCTTTACTTTTCACATTTTACATATTTACAGCTCATTTCATACTACTGACTTGAGCGTCGGAGTGCCCCCGGCACCCACCACACCGGTGGGTAGTCTACTCCCGCTCACTCTACCTTTGTCTTGCAGGATCGCTAATGCCCCCAACCTACAAATTCTGATTGTGGACCTCGGCCGAATTCCAGCATCCACAATTTGGCGCCCACCGTGGGGCCTTGGCGATTCATAGCGTTCAAAGACCTCTCCGTTTACGATCCTTCCAAACACCCCTATTTATATGGCATCGACAGCATGAGCAAACGCCTAATATGTACCATAATTGTCATATATCCAAGACTCTTTGAGGCGGATACCATCTACTCCAGATAGCGTAGATAGAATTTCATTACCTTTAGTCATTGTGAGTGGATTGTCATCACTGCCAGATTACTTGATAGAGGTGTTAACTTCTTCAGACGACGTTAAGAAGACTCTCAATTCTTCCAGAAGACATTATTGAATCGTCGACAATTTTAGTCTCTAGTCGACAGTACCCGAATGAAGACTTGGCGCTGACATCCCGGTCAACCTTACCAGGTATGGCTTACACATTTTTAAAATGTCACAGTCGACATCACTAAGGCATGAGATTTATTTACAATATGATTATAAGATATGGTTGTCCCGGACGACACTACGATTTTCAACTTGGTAATTGTCATAAGTGTCCCAATCGACATCAGTATATGACTTGAGACTTGTGATTGATGTCCTAGTTAGTATTACAATCTATAGTATGCTATGGGTGCCTAAGTCGACACAAAAACTTACAACTAGGAAATGGTTATGAATGTCTCAGTCGACATTCGCAATGTCGGTATATAAGTTGTTAGGGATGCCCTGTTTCAATTGTTATTACTTTATGTAGTTTGTCACTTGCTAAAGATTCCCCTCGACACCTAGCATAACGAGATTTTGACACCTGTTAAGATCTTATCCAATGAGAGATGGAAGAAGACTTAGCTTGATTAAGGTACCTTTAGATAAAACGTAGCCTAATGCCTAGATGGAAAAATGGATTGCCAATAACTTCATACTACCTCGCTTGGTTGTTATCTCCCTCAAAGAACATAAGAGGATAGTCATTTTCGATTCCGCACTACATCCAAAGATCGACATCTTCATCAAACAACGAAGAACATTGTTATTCTTCCGGATAATGTGTATGACTTATCATCCCCTCCAGACGACATGGACGAAATATCATCTTTTCCAGTCTACATTGGTAGCATGTAGTCTGCCCCGTGGGGCTTGGAAGGTTTGACATATTCTCCAGTCGACATTAAATGATTGTTACCTAAACTCTATATGAAATATATGAACAACCCTTAGCTCCAGAAAACCTTCCATCACATTCAGTAGATTGAAGAGCCTCATTGACCTTAATTGGGAATAGTCGACCTCCTTTGGGACTTTAGAATAAGGACTGGAGAACCACTTGGACCTCCATTAGGTTAGGTAGGGAGTAGCCTGTAGCCTCTAGAAAACCTTCATAAAGCACAATGTTGGTCTTACATCGGGATCAGTCGACCATAAAGGTCTTTTAGAGTAGAGACATCCTATGGATTGAAAACGAATCCCCCATTTAGGCCTTTATTTGCACATTGATTTCACCCAGCTCGATTTCGTTGCCAGACAAACTAAACTTTATCTTAGTTTTCTATCGGTCCACCCATATTTATCACGTGATCGTTCTACTAACAGCTCATGTCTAGATCACCAAAATAACGCTACAACGTTTGGACCTTCTATAACTTATGATGACGGCTAGATAAGATCTGTTGTTAACATTCCAACTTAGTAAGTGTGGCAGAATCCCAAGATTTAACACTGCCTGGTCGGCTGGACCAAATCCACAACACTGAACATATGTAAATAGTAATGAATTGAGCCAGACGCCACGTTCATTTTCTTAGTCGACCAAAAGTCGATAGATATAATTACCATTCTTGAATGGCATACAAAAGACAAATGTAGAGTGGGCTTATGACTTGAGCAAAACTGAAAAGCCCAGAGTCAGTCATCAATCATGAGCCATTCTCATATCATTCACCACGTACGCCACTTGCACACAGTCACCAATCATACATCAACAGTGGGCCATATTACACATCTTGTCCAGATTTGCCCTTGTCTTTAGTTCATCAAATCGATTGTTTTGGTTTTTATCACATCAACACGCAAAGAGTACGTGTTCCACTCGACAAAGCACCAATGTGTAGGATTAGTATTTTGATTGATTGAGGCTACAAGGCCTAGTAGCATCAACACACTTATAGCCCAAAAAAAATTGCCCCACTCGCCAAAGCTACATGGTCAGCTCCTACGACTAATGTCGCCTGCAGATTAGGAAGGTCCAAGAAAAGACAAGAGATTGTATCATTGTTAAGTCCGCCAATTACATAAATCGTTGAGCCTTTAAAAGCTCTAACGATGCATGTGTAGAATAAGTGCAGATACACATATGGATCAAGAGTAGATGATTCAAGGTCAATATAGATCATTGTGTGCATGAACTAAAACCTATCAAGAGGTATGAGAAATGATGCAGAGTGGTAGAAACCTTAGGAAATTCTTGTCAGAGGACATACGAATCTGCTTCCGAGATCACAGTCTGTAACCTTGCAGCTTTACGATGTGTGGCTGAGTATCTTCAAATGACAAACAAGTATTGCGACGGCAACCTCACCAGTCACATCGAAGATTTCCTCTCTCAGGTCGCTCTGTCGAGTCTCCCCGGCGCCATGGTTGCCTTTAAATCCTGCGAAGCTCTTCTTCCCTTCGCTCAAATTATTCAACTATGCATGGATGTCGTTGCTACTAAGGCTACTCGTGATGCCAACTTCTCATGTCGCACACGACCAAATTGGTGGACAGAAGAGCTTTCGACAGCAGAAATTTAATTCTTTGGCAGAATCGTAGCCTCCATGAAAGAATGTGGAGCCAGAGCCCTAACGCTAGCAAGCGCCGACAACAAAGGAAGCTTCTTGAATCAATCGTCTCTCTACATTGTTTGTTCTTTTCAATTGCAAGCAGTATGACCCCAAAGAAATTGCTTCTCCATAGGTTCACCAGCCATCATAGACTGACTTTCTAAGTAGGCTGCAACAGACGACAAAAATTGAACTAGGCAGACAACTTCACATGTTTGAGTCCCACTCGACACTATAAGGAATTTTTTCAAGGGGTTCATAGATAACGGCCGGTGGTATCCCAATTAAAATTGAAGCCCGGTAGTATTTGATGGCAGTAGACCAAAAATAAATTTAAAGGAAATGCATGCCCATTTTAAGAAAAACCCAAAAGCCGAGAGACTATATAAGGGGCAAGTTCATTCCAAAGTTCATTCCAAACGAGCATTATAGGCCCTAAATTGCAGCATTCAATCTTGTTCTATGCTGGAAAAACAAGTAGTGGCTATCACGCGACCACTCAAAACCCTTTTCCAGCAAATGAGCCCAAGATAAAAGCCCATGTTTACTAGAATTGGCGATTAAATGAATCAATTACTTTCCATACTATATGCAAACATCTTTACGTGCTTCATTGAATGCTTTGGCTATGCTTTTTTAACTCTACATTTAAGCAACTTCATGTGATCCATGGAGTGCTTTGGCTATGCTTTTTTGACTCTACATGCTAGCATCTTCATGTGTAGCATGGAGTTCTTTGGCTTGGATTTTTTGACTCTACATTTAAGCAACTTCATGTGATCCATGGAGTGCTTTGGCTATGCTTTTTTGACTCTACGTGCTAGCATCTTCATGTGTAGCATGGAATGCTTTGGCTATGCTTTTTTGACTCTACATGCTAGCATCTTCATGTGTAGCATGGAGTTCTTTGGCTTGGATTTTTTGACTCTACATTTAAGCAACTTCATGCGATCCATGGAGTGCTTTGGCTATGTTTTTTTGACTCTACGTGCTAGCATCTTCATGTGTAGCATGGAATGCTTTGGCTATGCTTTTTTGACTCTACATGCTAGCATCTTCATGTGTAGCATGGAGTGCTTTGGCTTGACTTATTTGACTCTACATACAAACATCTTCACGTCATCCATGAGGTGTTTTGGCTTGTATTTTTTGACTCTACACGCAAGCATATTCACGTGATCCATTGGGTGATTAGGCTTGACTTAACTCTACATGTAAGCATCTTCACGTCATCCATGAGGTGCTTTGGCTTGGCTAATTTGACTATACATTCAAGCATCTTCAAGTGTACCATGGAATGATTGTATGCTCGGTAGTTGCCACATGTTACATTATTCTCAATACTACAAGGTGGATGACTATCAACTTCAGGCTACATGGAAAACTCCTATCTCTCCTAGACTACTTGGAATGATTATCAACTCCTTCAGACTATATCAAAGGTTAGTCATCATCTCTTCCATACTACATATGAGGATAATCATCTTCACACTACGTATGGAGATTATCATCCACTCTAGACTACATGAATGGATTTCCACAAACTCTAGAAAGTATTGGAAAAGCCCATGAACCTTCATCAGGTTCATTCAACCCTAGTCTCCTGACCATTATCAGGTCAGGTAGAATGAAAATTTTCTTGGACCTCATTTGGTCCAATCAACCAACCTTTATCAAGTTGGGTAGTATGAAAATTCTTTTGGACTTTCATCAAGTCTAGTAGAGTGGTGATTCTCATTGACATGCATTAGTTTCATTCGACAGTGTCTCATGGACCTTTGTCAGTTCCATTCGACAATAATATCAAGGATTGGTAGAATGAAGATTTATTTAGTCATTCCATCAAGTTCAATCGACCATAGTTTCATGAACCTTCATTAGGTTCATTCGACCGTAGTCTCCTGACCTTTATCAGGTCAGGTATAATGAAGATTCATTTGGACCTTCATCAGGTCCATTCGACAACTCCATTCAACAGTAGTATCATAGAAGTGTGAAGTGTAACATTCTACCATTGTCTCATGGACCTTCATCAAGTCTATGATAATGATTTCTTTGGACTTTCATCAAGTCCATTCGACAAGTCCAGTCGACAGTAGTCTCATATAAGAGAGAAAAGTAATGACTTTCATCAAGCTCATTCTATTGTAGCATCATAGACCTTCTTCAAGTATAGGGTAATGAATAATGATTTCTTTGGACTTCCATCAAGTTCATTCAACCAAGTTCATTCGACCGTAGTCTCATAAACCCTCATCAGGAGAATGAGTGGTGACTTTCATGGACCTTTGACAGGTCCATTCGACAGTAGTCTCATGGATAAGTAGAATGAAAATTCACATAGTACTTTCATCAAGTTCATTCCATTGTAGCATCCTAGAACTTCTTCAGGTCTAGTAAGTGATGACCTAGATAGACATTTATCAAGTCCATACTACAGGTTCATTCAACCGTAGTCTCATGGAGAGGTAGAATGAAAATTCACATATACCTTCCATCAGGTTCATTCGACCGTAGTCTCCTGACCTTCATCAGGTCAAGTAGAATGAAGATTCACATGGACCTTCATCAGGTTCATTCGACCATAGCTCTTTGGACCTTTATCAGGTCCATTCGACAACTCCATACGACAGTAGTCTCGTAGAATGGAGATGATATTGATGGCTTTAATCAAGTTTAATCTATTGTAGTCTCTTGGACCTTCATCAGGTTCATTCGACAAACTCCATTTGATAGTAGTATTGTAGAAGTATGAAGAGTGATGACCTTGACTAATATTCTTCAAGTTCATTCTACCATTGTCCCATGTACCTTCATCAGGTCTAGGAGAGTGGGTGATGAATTCTTTGGACTTTCATCAAGTTCATTCGACATGTCCATTCGACAGTAGTCTCATAATCTTCATCAGATCTTGTAGTATGAAGATTCTCATAGATATTCATTAGGTTCATTTGACTGTGCCTTGTGGACCTTCATCAGGTCTATTTGATAGTTCATTCGACAGTAGTATCATGGACCTTCATCAGAACTAGTAGTATGGAGATTGTCCTGACCTTCATCCGGTTCAGTTGACTGGGGACGTCCCCCATGGCTCATGTAGAGTCAACATATGACCCTCATCCGGTCTAGAAAAATTTGAAGACTCCTCTGGTCCTTGACCAGTAGTATAGAGATTGTCCTGAGCCAGTTCGGTTCAGTCGACCAAGGGACATTCCCCATGACTCTTGTCGAGTCAAGTGAGACTCCTGAACCAGATCGGTTCAGTCGACCAAGCGACATACCCCATGACTCTTGTCGAGTCAAGTGAGAGTCCTGAGCCAGTTCGGTTCAGTCGACCAAGAGACATTCCCCATTACTATTGTCGAGTCAAGTGAAACTCCTGAACCTGAGTTCGGTTCAGTCGACCAAGCGACATACCGCATGACTCCTCTCGAGTCAAGTGAAACTCCTGAACCTGAGTTCTGTTCAGTCGACCAAGCGACATACCGCATGACTCTTGTCGAGTCAAGTGAAACTCCTGAACCTGAGTTCGGTTCAGTCGACCAAGCGACATACCGCATGACTCTTGTTGGGTCAAGTGAAACTCATGAACCTGAGTTCGGTTCAGTCGACCAAGCGACATACCGCATGACTCTTGTCGAGTCAAGTGAAACTCCTGAACTTGAGTTCGGTTCAGTCGACCAAGCGACATACCGCTTGACTCTTGTCGAGTCAAGTGAAACTCCTGAACCAGTTCGGTTCAGTCGACCAAGGAATATTCCCCATGACTATTGTCGAGTCAAGTGAAACTCCTGAACCTGAGTTCGGTTCAGTCGACCAAGCGACATACCGCATGACTCTTGTTGGGTCAAGTGAAACTCATGAACCTGAGTTCGGTTCAGTCGACCAAGCGACATACCGCATGACTCTTGTCGAGTCAAGTGAAACTCCTGAACTTGAGTTCGGTTCAGTCGACCAAGCGACATACCGCTTGACTCTTGTCGAGTCAAGTGAAACTCCTGAACCAGTTCGGTTCAGTCGACCAAGGAATATTCCCCATGACTATTGTCGAGTCAAGTGAAACTCCTGAACCTGAGTTCGGTTCAGTCGACCAAGCGACATACCGCATGACTCTTCTCGAGTCAAGTGAAACTCCTGAACCTGAGTTCGGTTCAGTCGACCAAGCGACATACCGTATGACGCTTGTCGAGTCAAGTGAAACTCCTGAACCTGAGTTCGGTTCAGTCGACCAAGCGACATACCACATGACTCTTATCGAGTCAAGTGAAACTCCTGAACCTGAGTTCGGTTCAGTCGACCAAGGGACATTCCCCATGACTATTGTCGAGTCAAGTGAAACTCCTGAACCTGAGTTCGGTTCAGTCGACCAAGGGATATTCCCAATGACTCTTGTCGAGTCAAGTGAAACTTCTGAACCTGAGTTCGGTTCAGTCGACCAATGGACATTCCGCTTGACTCTTGTCGAGTCAAGTGAAACTCCTGAACCAGTTCGGTTCAGTCGACCAAGGAACATTCCCCATGACTATTGTCGAGTCAAGTGAAACTCCTGAACCTGAGTTCGGTTCAGTCGACCAAGCGACATACCGCATGACTCTTCTCGAGTCAAGTGAAACTCCTGAACCTGAGTTCGGTTCAGTCGACCAAGCGACATACCGTATGACGCTTGTCGAGTCAAGTGAAACTCCTGAACCTGAGTTCGGTTCAGTCGACCAAGCGACATACCGCATGACTCTTATCGAGTCAAGTGAAACTCCTGAACCTGAGTTCGGTTCAGTCGACCAAGGGACATTCCCCATGACTATTGTCGAGTCAAGTGAAACTCCTGAACCTGAGTTCGGTTTAGTCGACCAAGGGACATTCCCCATGACTCTTGTCGAGTCGAGTGAAACTCCTGAACCTGAGTTCGGTTCAGTCGACCAATGGACATTCCCCATGACTCTTGTCGAGTCAAGTGAGACTCCTGAGCCAGTTCGGTTCAGTCGACCAAGAGACATTCCCCATGACTCTTGTCGAGTCAAGTGAGACTCCTGAGCCAGTTCGGTTCAGTCGACCAAGGGACATTCCCCATGACTCTTGTCGAGTCAAGTGAGACTCCTGAGCCAGTTCGGTTCAGTCGACCAAGGGACATTCCCCATGACTCTTGTCGAGTCAAGTGAGACTCATGAGCCAGTTCGGTTCAGTCGACCAAGGGACATTCCCCATGACTATTATCGAGTCAAGTGAAACTCTTGAACCCGAGTTCGGTTCAGTCGACCAAGCGACATACCGCATGACTCTTATCGAGTCAAGTGAAACTCCTGAACCTGAGTTCGGTTCAGTCGACCAGGGAATAATTCCCATAAAGTTTATGTCGAGACAAACTGAAGACCTAGATTTTCTTTTCCAGTTGACACATGTTGTATGATATGTACTCTTGAATCTTCATAATGTTCAAAGTCGATTAAGGACATCCCCCATTGGCTCAGATAGAGTCAAGTTGAAGACCTGGCCTTCATCTGGTAAGACAACATTATAGACTCTTCTGGTCCAAGACTAATAATATGGAGATTTTCCTGAACTTTCATCTGGTTCATTCGACCGGGGACATTCCCCATGGCTAAATGTCAAGCCAAGTTGAAGACTTGGACTACTCTTAGTCCAAAAGACATTGAATTCTCTCTGTCGTATGTAACATGAACTATGCATTCTTAACAGATACTCTTACATCTTGTTTCGTCCGACACGTATAAAATACTCTCTAAATCAAGAACTTCTTGATTTAGAGAGTAGGGGACAAACTGTATGGGCCAAATTTGGTCTAAGGGTACAATTATCTTATCACTTTAGGCCCGGCCCGATTTCTCCCAAAATAGTATTTAGAGGCCAAGATTGGGCCAAGGGTCCGATCCTCTATCAAACCCATAAAACCTAGCATTATTGAATTATAATCACGCCACATGCTTACGGATAACTCATCAACCACTCTTCCATCATTTTGTCTAGCGTAAAGCATAAATTCACATGCTAAGATTCTTCATTACCGAAAGATAGTATTGAACATGTTGTGGGTCCTATCATCAGAGACTTCAGCACATTGTAGATCCCACCATCACGTGTACAACTTATATTCCAACTGTAAAGTGACTTCCTTCAATCTATAAAATGGAGGAGCTTCTCAATTCTGGGGGGGGACTTCTTTCTTACAAGTCTCTGCTCTCTGACACTAGCTCTCTCAGATCTCTCCATCCCCACAGACACATATCACCGCCCTCATGGCCACCCAAAGAATTCAAGGTAACATCAAACCTTTACTTTTCACATTTTACATATTTACAGCTCATTTCATACTACTGACTTGAGCGTCGGAGTGCCCCCGGCACCCACCACACCGGTGGGTAGTCTACTCCCGCTCACTCTACCTTTGTCTTGCAGGATCGCTAATGCCCCCAACCTACAAATTCTGATTGTGGACCTCGGCCGAATTCCAGCATCCACAAGGTGAAAGGTAATTCTTTTACTATTGCTATTTAGATTAATCTCCCTTAAATATAATTATTCACCATTTAAAATTTGACTTAAAAAGGGATACCGCTATATTGGTCGGTTGGCTATTTAATTTAAACTGGTTAAACCTGACTAAGCAAGAATACCGCCAGATTGGTCGGTTGGTAATTTAATTTTGGTTCCGCCTTTATGGCTGGCTATTTTGATTCCGCCTTTATGGCTGGTTATTTTGATTCCGCCTTTATGGCTGGTTGGACTTAATTTGATTTAATCAGGTTACCGCCTATATGGCTGGTTGGTATTATCATCACGAGTTAATATATTATATTATGGGAGATATCTAAATAGTATATAGTAGAAGTTAATTCCTTTTACCTTAGCATTTAATTTTATTGTAATTTACTTTTCAGCATTTACTTTACTGCATTTACCTTTTGCAATTTTACTTTATGTCTTTTAAGTTTTTAGCTCTAGTTATGAGTCGTAACTAAGTTAGTTATCTAGGGTTGTGATGAATTTTAATATCACCAGTTTATAAGGGTTATTTTATAGTTTGGGTAATTTAATGGTTTATTTATTAAGTCTTAAGCTTAATGCTTCTTGTTGTCTGATCACCAATAAGATTGATCTGGTAAATCTAAAATGAACTAGACATAGGGATTTTAGGTTTCAGCCTTAGATTTAATAGCCCACGATCTTTCTTGAGGATAGATAGCCCTTTAATAGATTTCCTTACAGGATAGGAATATACCTGTCGGGCGGGGGTAGCCATAATTGAAACTTAAGCTTAATGAATCCAGATAATTTGGTTGACATAGACATATGGTTCAATTGGGTTAATCTGGGTATTTGCGTCTGACCATCGACAGAGGCTTTTGCATAATTTCGTGTTTCAGGTTAGTAAACTGATTTATTACACAAACATAAAATAACCACTTCATCTTTTAAAAGATATTAGAATGAATCACAACCCTAGATCTTCAGTCTTTTATTTATTTTCCTTAGTATTTTCTTTTGTCTTTTTTATTTATTTATTTTCATTAGCAAATCAACCAACCAAAAGCAATCATGTCCTTTCTCCCTATAATTAGATTCTTGTAAATAAATAGATTCAATAATTAACAATAACAGTAGGAATTAAGTCCTCGTGGGATCGATATTTTTATACTACTTGAACGATACTTGCGCTTGCGTTATACGCGTGTGTTTACGCCGGTCACCTATACAGATCAATTAAAAATGAAGATAATAAGTTGCCGGGTGCTTGGAAAATAAACTTGTTATTGATGTTGTGAACGTAAAAGAAGAAATTATGGGCATGGTAGTGAGTAAGCCGGTAGTGATGAGTGAGTGTGATGCAGAGGTTGTTATTATTGCTGAGGTGGATGACTTAGTTGTTGCTGGTTATGATAAATTTGAAGCCCAATACATGGCTAAATGTATTGATGAAACTACATGTGTAGTCGAATATGTTGAGAATTTTGAGCATTCAAATGGGAGTAGTGAGTCGAGAAACAAATGGGTAATTATTTGTGAGAATGTTTTGAGTGTTAAACATGTAGAATTTGTGGTAAATGAGACTGAGAGTGTGCACTTAATTATGAATCTCATTGGGGCACTGAGTGCAATAAAAATAGATTTTGCGGAAGAGTATGAGCAAGAAAGAATAGTACACAAGCATTATTTTACTAACATTGACACTTTTCTTCCATGTGATTTTTCTTTGTTCTGTCCAATTGATTTTATCATTACTCTCTATAATCCGGGCACGGATTCGAGGTCGAATCCTTTTCAAGAGATGGAGAATGATGTGATCCAGAATGAGCACTATTTGTTGGGCCAAGTTAACTTGAAGTTGTGGCGGATTGCATGACTTGGTCAGATTAGTGTATTTAGACTTTTTGGTGGATTTGGAAGATTCTTTGGGTTCTGGAGTTTGGTCCATGCATGATACTTTATATGAGGACTTTATTATGTCTAAATCAAGAATGAAATGGGTTTTGGACGTTCATTGGCTGCCTTGATTTATCTTCGGCTTTATTTTCGAATGGTGCATTAGGAGTGGCGGGATTTGTGCAGGCTTCGTATTTTAGACTTAACTTTCTTGTCCGATGTCCGATTTTGGTGATTCAAGTTGCATTGGAAAGAGAACTAGTAACTCTACAACTTTATAGCTTACATCAAAGTCCAATTCGAACTTATTCTTGGTCAAAATGAGGACGCAACATATCTCTACGGTTTTTATATATTATATTTTTTAAAAGTTATGTGTTAATTAAGTGTTGGGCTGAACTTTAATTATATTTCAAAGCCCATGCACGAAATTTTCAAGTATTTTATATGTTATTGGGTTTATTTTATTAGGGTTTTATTATATTTGGGTAGAATTAGGGTTAGCCACCTATTTAAAGGGCATTATTCATTGTAATTGAGAATTAACTAAGAATATATCTTTTTACAAAATAAATTGACTTTTGTCATCTTGAGGGAGTGGATTCTTCCTTGGTTTTACGGAATAAAATCTTAACAACGTGTGGCAAGCGTTGTGGAGCTGTATCACTGTTCAGGATTCGCCAAAGAAATAAAGAAAGGTTCTTAAGGGCAATGTTCCTTAAGGGTTGGACTTGATCTTGGAAGGATTTTGTTTTTATAAAATCAAGATTCGCAGTTCTTGGGGCTTTGAACACGTTGAGGGATTTGCTAGGCTTTGTTCCAGGCAGGTTTCTTATCACAAGTCTTTGTATTAGTTTTTCCGTTCGTATTTATTGTGATATGTTCGACATAAGAGACAACTACTTTGTCGATGTAATGTATGGAAGACTTATTGACCTAGACACAAAGTTCCTCCAGTTTGATTTCACAAAGATTCCAAACTCTAATATATTAAAGATAAATTTGTATTACTTTATTGATCGAGTATTGTTTGCGCAACCTGATAAGAGACGAATACAAATAGAATTTCTGGAAGCTGTGGAAGATTTAGATTACTTCAATAATATTCCATGGGGTACCTTGATATGGGATATTGTTTGTGACCAAGCAAATAGAATTGTAATAGGTAAAGCCAATAAATTCAAAGCGGAGTGCATGAAGGACAAGAGACGCATGGAGGAAAAATATTATTTTTATGGCTTCTGTCTTGAATTCCAAGTAATACTACTATAGGCGTGGATATTTGAAGTTATTGGAATTGTGGCTTCAGAATATGCAATCAGAGGCGATCATCTTTATCTATGTATCAGAAGGTGGACGTTCCATGGGCAACTGATAGATATGGCTATAATGTTTACTTAATAAACCTTATGATGAGGTATTAATTTACATACGATTAGTTAGCGTTAAATATTTTTAATTGTTTTTCCAAATTATATTTTCTTCATTTTCCAGTTACATACAAAACAAGTTCCGAGACCCATAACTATGAGGAAACTACTCTGTATTGGACATTTGTGCGGCCTTATTTTACCTTTATCCCACAATGAGTAGAATAGATCATTATTGATATTTTTTGTATATCATGGTGTATTATATGGAAAATAATTAAATGTTAATTATTTAATTTTTTTTCAGTTGGAATGACTTATTAGTGGTGACAGATATTTTACCAATGATGTCATGGATGAAGATCATGAAAATGTACCGGCATGTGATAACTGTAATGATAAGGTCAAAATGCAATGCTCAATGTAAATAAATTTGTTTTCCCATTTATAATTTATGGATTTAGTAATCGCATTTTTTTAAGACTAAAGGTATTTGTTTTTCTACTATAATGCATCTCCAAGGTTTGATGACAAAGAAGTTGTTGTATGGGTTGTAGCTCCTGGAATATTTGTTGGGCTTATTTGTGTTAAAGAAATAATATCTTTTTATTATAAAAACGGTGTCAAGGAAATAAAATCTCCAAAATATGATTCCTAGAATACTTAGGATTTGAGATTTTATTATATATCCTTATTAGTATTATGTCTTTCATATTTTAGTTTGATATGTAACCTATATAAGGGCTTCTACCATTGTAAATACAATATTGATGGTGGTTTTTCACCCTCAAGAAGTCAGAATCCCAAGGAAGGGTAAAATGGGTTTTACACTCGATAGATAAAAGCCCAAGGTCCTTGTAAGGATGAGAGGTCAGACAGAGGGGCCTGAAACCGAGGTGCAGAGATGCAACTCTTATAAGAAAATATCATACTCGGCAAAATTTGAGTATCTGTGAAGGCTGACCAGATGTGGAATTTTGAACCTCCCAATAGGTTGATGAGACAGAAGTGGGCTGCGAGCTTATCTTGTAGCACACACTATCGTATGAGAATGGTTATAATACAGACTGGCATTGTAGCGTAACGTGTAACAATGGGCAAACAAGCTAGAATAATGAGATTCATGTGTCAAGCGGCTGAGCTAGAGCTCGTGGGACAATTGGGGAAGAGAGCCCATGCGGCAATGATAGATTCACGTGACTGACGTCACGAAGTTAGTGTAACAATATAATTAGACCTAGTATATAAATAGGTTGAGAACTCATTGTAAAATGTTGGCTAATTTATCTCTTCACTTGTAAAAAGAGAACATAAACTAACTGTAAACGTGAGATAGAGAGGTAGCTCAGACGATCTAAAGAGAGGTTAGTAGGTTGGTCAGACCCGATCCAGTAATAAAAGTTTCATTTTCCCTGTGCCCGTGGACGTAGGATGGATCTATTCCGCCGAACCACGTTAAACTCTTTGTTTTGTATGTGTGTTTTCCGTCTTTTGCTAAGTTATTTGGACCCCAAACTAAACAAATTCATAGTTAAGGGACGATTGTTCGAGGAATGGTTATCCCGAATTACCCCTGAAATGAAAATCAGCCGTCAACAGTTGGCGGGGAATCAGTAAAAACACAGTAAGATGTTGGCAGGAGACGAGAACCATAGATCTTAAGAGGCTTCGACGATGGAGTGGATGGAGAAAATGGAAGAAACCATATGAAATATGAGAGAAGATGAACGAAAGGAGAGGGAAGTAATAACGACAGTCATCAGGTCGGATACCTATCGCATGGAACAGTTGGACGGTACCCGGCTCGAGAAGCCCTGAAGTACTGAAATGCTGGGGAGATATTTCCAATAGAACCTATCTTATAATGACCCTCAAAGAGTTATAATAAGGGCAGTAGATCCCAAGAATATGAGTAAGACCTTCCCTTTCTTAGATAAAAAATTATTTATCCATGCTTGTTTATTGTGTGTGTTTAATGGCTCGGGTCTACTTTCATACCGCCGAGGTCGTAGTGAATTGATGGCTCGGGCCTGCTTTCGGACCACCGAAGCCGTGGTGGTTTGATGGATTAGGTCCGCTTTCGTACCACCGAGGTCATGGTAGTTTGATGGCTTGAGTCTGCTTTCGTATCGCCGAGGCCGTGGTGATTTGATGGCTCAGGTCTGCATTCGTACCGTCGAGGATGTGGTAGTTTGATGGCTAAGGTCTGCATTCACACCGCCGAGGCCGTGGTGATTTGATGGTTCGGGTCTACTTTCGTACTTCTGAGGTCTTGGTGATTTGATGGCCCGGGTCTGCTTTCATACCGCCGAGGCTGTGGTAGTTTGATGGCTCGGGTCTGCTTTCATACCGCCGAAGTCATGGTAATTTGATGGCTCGGGTTTGCTTTCGTACCGTTGAGGCTGTGGTGATTTGATGACTCGAGTCTGCTTTCGTACCGCTGAGGCAGTGGTGTTTGATGGCTCGGGTCTGTTTTCGTACCGTCGAGGAAGTGGTGATTTGATGGCTCAGGTTGGCATTCGTTCCGCCGAAGTTATGTTGATGACATAAGGATGAACCATTCCCATGCGGCCAAAAGACTTAGGTGACTTGGAGTCAGACTTTCCCTCAAGGCCTCTCTTTGTCAGATCGATTCGGGGTAGGGCAACGTCCCACCATAGCCTTAATTATCTTTTTTGGCATGGGGTCAGAGTTTCTCCCGTATAGCCAAGTGTTTAGTGGTACAATAAAGGAACATTCCCTTATAGCCCGAGGTAGTGAGCTTTCCCTCGTGGCCTATTCTGTTTTGCATGTCTTTGTAAATCATTTCCTAATAGGATTGCAGCGTGTCGAGAGCGTGCATCTGCCCAATGAGGCATGAGATGGGTTTCTTCAAGCTAATCCAAGAGGATGGACCGACCAGAATTAGTTCGAGTCGACCTCTTTAGTCAGGGAAGGTCTAGTAGAAGAAATTGTCAAGTTATGGATCAAATGCAGAGATGCTAGATCAGGGCTATGGACCTGTTGCGGATCTTTGACAAGAAGCATTGAAGGTCACATATTGTTGTACCCGTTATGAGGTGGAGCAGACTTGAGATTCTAGGTTTGTTCAAGATCGGGCATCGGCATGAGAAGGGAAGTTTTTTCTTCAAAAACATTCCAAGTGCCGAAAGAGTACCCCGAGACATCAGGTTGAGGCAATATAAGTACCAACATGAAAATACCAGCCCGAGGACATCAGATCGGTCACCGGCTTCATGCACCACTATCTTTTTTATAGTTCCCAAACCAACTCGGTAACTCATTTTCAACCCCAAGAAGTCAGAATCCCAATGAATGGTAAAATAGGTTTTACACTCGACAGATAAAAAACTCAATGGCCTTGTGAGGATGAGAGATCAGACAGAGAGGCCTGAGCCTGAGGTGCAGAGAGGCAACCCTTATAAGAAAATATCATACTCGGTAGCATTTAAGTATCTGTGAAGGCCGACCCGATGTGGTTCATTACTACCGATCACCTAAGTATGAAGATCCGAGGACTAATGTCCGACCCGGACACCTAGATCAGGTTGTTGAATCTTGTGCCTATGTATATGTGTCATAAGGCTTACATGGAAGTTTGAGCCTCCCAAGAGGTTGATGAGACAAAAGTGGGCTGCGAGCTTATCTTCTAGCACACGCTATCGTATGAAAGTGGTTATAATAAAGGCTGGCATTGTGGCGTAATGTATAACAGTGGGCAAAGAAGCTAGAATGATGAGATTCAGGTGTCAGGCGGTTGAGTTATAGACCATAGGACAATTGGGGAAGAGAGCCCATGCGGCGATGACAGGTTCACGTGGCTGACATCACGATGTTTGTGTAACAATATAATTAGACCTAGTATATAAATGGATTGAGAACTCATTATAAAATATTGGCTAATTTATCTTTTCACTTGTAAAAATAGATCAAAAACTGTGTAAGCGTGAATAGAGAGGTCGGTCAGACGAGCTAGAGAGAGATTAGTATGTCTGTCAGACCCGATCCAGTAATAAAAATTTCATTTTCCCTTGTGCCCGTGGACGTAGGTTGGATCCATTCCGCCGAACCACGTTAAACCTTCTGTTTTGTTTGTGTGTTTTTCATCTTCTGCTAAATTTACATTTGGTCCCCAAACCAAACAAATTTTACAGTTGGGGAGGATTGTTCAAGGAGTGGTTTTCCAGAATTACCCCTAGAACGAAAATCAGCTGTCAACATACAATATAAAGTGAATTCAAGACTTTATTTCATTATCTAACATGATATCAGACATTTCACTCTCTCTGATTCTCATTGGGGCGTGGAGGATCACGGCTACCATCATTTCATCACCCCTCACACACACATGCGCACACGCACACGCACACCCACACGCACATGCACCCACAAACACGCACACGCACGCACGCACAAGCACACACACGCACCCCCGCGCGCACACGCACGCACACGCACACGCACACGCACACTCATCTCCAATATTGCTCATTGATCGATAATGCCTCGTATGCTTTGAGGTTATTTTCTTCACTTTCAAGTAGCAAGCATACCTGGAGACACTGACATAGATTGTTGGATTGATTTATTTTTGTCGGATTTTCTTTTGCTTTGGTTACAAATTTCTTGAAACTTTTCAATAGCGAAAATTAATATTAGGTTCTATGTCATAGAGTTGTTTGTCAAGTTTTCATAGTTTTAGAGTCCTTTATAATATGTCAAATTATGTATCAATTTGCAGAAAATTTTGGGACTTTTCTTTTTAGGTTTTCTCCCCTTTTTTTGGTTGTCTCCTAAATTTCCAACTTCTCCCCTTTCAGAATTTCGATCATTCTCATGATTTCGCACCCTTTCTCTTTTTGGGATTTTGTTCCCTTTCGAGTTCTGCTCTCTTTCAAGCTTCGGTTCCTTTCGGGCTTTCGCACTCCTTTCGGGATTTCACTTCCCCTCGGGCTTCGGCTCTCTTTTGGGCTTCGGCTCTCTTTCGGGCTTCGGCTCTTTTCAGGATTTTGCTCCCTCTTGAGTTTCGGCTCCCCTTCAGGCTTCGTAGATTAAAGCTCATCTATTATCTTCAAGATTCAAGATTTCCAGTTTCAGAATTTTGATCTTCGATCTCCGATTTCAAGATCTCAAACTTGTTTCTTCGTCATCAGCTTGAGTTTGAGGGGAGATGTTAAGAAATAATGTATCTTTATTATGGAAACGGTGTTAAGGAAATATATTTCCAAGATATGATTCATACAATGCTTAAGATTTGTGATTTTATTATATATTTTTATTAGTATTATTTTTTTTTTCTATTTTAGTTTGATATGTAACATATATAAAGGTCCCTACCATTTTAAGTATAATGTAAAATGAATTAAAATTTTCTTCTATTTTCTAACAGCTTGTAAGGTTACAACGCAGGAAATGGCGAATTACATCTTACTGGACAACTTATTATTATAATTTATAATAATAATTATATTATTAAAAAAAATTTGTGTAGTTTGCATCATTATGATAGTTATCGAATATGGCTGCACATATGCACAGGGGCTTTGGCCATATGTGTTCCTCTTGGAGTTCTGATTGCAAAATACCAGCAAGTGTTTTTTAATGTTGTAGCGAGCTGAATTTAAAGGCATCTTCCTCACAAATAACTATGGGTATTCACGGGTCAGGTCGGGTTTTTTGAAATTTTGCCAAACCCGATGGTTAGGTTGCGGGAAGTTCGGTCACGAGTCGGGTCGCGAGAAGGTGGAACCCGATCGGGTTCGGGTCGGGCCGGCAGAATTTTTTTAAAACAATAAATTAATTATTTTAAAATATAAATATTGTTATTTTATGTCTCAAAAATCATAAATATAAAATTTTAATACAACAAAAATAATAAACAAATGAAATAAAAGTAAAAATTTAAAAATACTAATAACATTTTTTGAAAAATAATATAAATACTACAGGATCGGATCGGATCGGGTCACAGATTGACCCGACCTTATAAACACCCCTACAAAAATATTGTTTTCATTTCTATTTATGAACTCCTTGTGTAAATACAAACCAATTCCCTATTGTTGTGAGTAAATAATTATTGGGAAATTATATTGTTTCCACCGTCAGGAATTGTTACTACACTTATTTTCTAAGTGATGTTGTAAAAGTATATCAATATTCAATTTTTTTTCAAGTGGAAAATTGATAAATAAAAGAAAAGATTGTAATATTATTTTCCCAGAATTGCAACAAATTATGCTCCAAAGCAACTGAAAAGAAAAGAAAAGAAATCTCAAGACCAAAACATGGTAATTTATTTCAACAGCTCCAAGGGCATAAATGGAGCAATTTTGGTTCAGCATAGTATCAGACAGTTTCTAACAAAATATCAAGACTTGAGATTCTGGTTTCTGAAACGTGAAAATTTATTTTAAGCTTCTGAGAACAGATGAAAATATCTTTGACAAATCTTAGTGACTTGCTGATATCATGATGACCACAATGAAGATCAAAATAGGAAACAAAATGAGAAAATTTTGCCAGCAAAAGAAAATTAGCCTGTGAGAGCAGAGTTGAGTGCACTGTGAACATCAATGCCTATCTGGGCTTCAGCTTTCTCCAGGTCTGAGGTAGCTGAACTGAGCTTCTGGGTGAACTCCGCAATGCCTTTCTGGACTGAGTCGGGGTCGATCTGGTCAATTGGCACAGCCTCAACAGCGATTATATCTGCGACAGAGTTTGCATGGATAAATGCAAACCCACTGCTAAGAAAGTATTTCTTGGTATCATTCCCTTCATGAACTGACAAGACCCCAGGCTTTAGTTCTGCGATTGTGGGTACATGCCCAGGCAGAACACCCATTTGCCCAGTTGATGCTGGAATTATAACCATGTCAACCTGAAATACAATAAAGAACATTTAACTAAAGATATTTCAACAAAAAGGTTCTATGTGAACAGAACTCTGAATAAAATCTTGATGTAATTAAACATAATTTCTAACCATTAGGTATATACCGCCCATTTATCAAGAGAAGGTTTCTCGCACCAGAATAATGCAGAAACATGAAAACCCACTTGACAATTATAAGTGATATAGATAAAGTAACAAGCTCAGAGTTCAATCTAGAACACAAAGCAATTAACAATGCAATGATAACTCTTGATGATGTTAAATGTAGCGGTCCTAGCGGGCAAAGTAACCATATCAATGCCTATCTCATTATGGAAAAAACAACAGCCATATGATCTCAGAAGCAAAGGGTTGGTTAGGTTTGATATTATCATAAATTAACTGAGCATTCTTGGTTTCTAAAATTCCAACCTTAAGATGAGAACTGACATCTTCAGAAAGTGCCCTGCATCAAACTGAATTCATTCGAAGAGTAAAGCAAAGAAAAAGGAGGGGGAGGGTGAAATAGACACTATTGTGGGTCCTTTAAATTTTCTGCTCATACTTTGAAGGTCTAGCCACAACCAGTATTATTAAAGGCGCAAGGCGCACCGAGGCGCAAAAGGTCCTGGAGCCTAGGCACGCGCCTGAGGAATGTGAAGCACATATTTGTATATATAATTTTTCAATTAGAAATAGGAACATGTATATTCTTCTAATCATTTTGTTTTGAGTATTTTTTAATATTTTGACCAAATTATGACAAAATATTTATAAATTATTGCACTCAATTAAATTTATATACATCACTATTTTCAAAACTAAGTTGCTATAATAACTAAGATATTAATATTTACTTATATTGTCTTATGTACAATTTTGTTATTGACTAGTATAATCTTTTGGTTAAAACTATGTCCCCAATAATTATAAATGTATGATCTATTATTAATATTAATTATTATAACAAACATTTGTATTTTACAAAATATAAATTTTTCTTATAATTTTTAACGATCCCAACAAATTATCTAAGAACCATGTCAAAAGTAAATAAATTAAGTTAAAATTATGAGATTTATTGTTATTCTTCTTCTTTTTTTTAACTCTCTCTATTGGAAAAAAAACCAAAAACAGTAAAAAAAAATTGAGCTTTAATCAACGAAATCGGGTCAAAAATCAAGATTTTTGGCATCAGGCTCCTAAGGCGCGCCTCACTCATCGACTAGACGCGCGCCTGATACATGTCGCCTCGCCTGGACACCCTCTAGGCGCAATGGCTGGCGCCTCTACCTAGGCGCGCCTTTGGTTCCACAACAATTGAGTATAAGATTCACCAGCAGAAGTGAATGATATATTGATATTAGGGTTTGGCTGGTATCCATCCTCTCTTCTCTATCCCCACTTCCTTTCCACCAGGATCCAGTTTCTGAGTAATAGATTGATCTTCCCTTTTCTCACCTGAAGGTGCAAAATCAGAAAGCACCGGCAGCAGGAACTCAAACAGGAGGGAAAATTCCTACATCCAAATCCCATCTCCTTTCCCCTCCTCTTTCCAAACAAAGGAAAACATTTTTCTGACTGCTTTCTTTCTTTCCACCGACCCCACCCTACACTGAGGAAAAACTTCCAAAGCAATTTGTCGAAGAAAACAGAGATAAATTTATCATGATGAGGGGTAAAATTATAATCCATACAATGCTAGGAGATATATCCCACCATCCGACTCCACATGCAGTCACTTGTAAAGTCAAAGCCATGGGCTCTAACAGCTAGAACCATAGATCAACATCCACAAGTGCTGACCTCATGGCTGTGAAAATAAGTGAAGCAGAAACAATGGAACTAAAATTGGAGTAACTTACAAGTTACAAGTCAAATCATATGAGCATAACTAGGGAATCCTATTGCTCAAAATCATTAAGCAGAGAACCAAGACATTACTCGCCAACTAGAACATATAAGAAAATAAGAAATTACTAGTTAGTTTGTGTAATCAATTAATCTAAACGCTTAGGAAAAAAAACACATATATCAATTGAACAAGATGACCGTGGGATACTAATCCAACAATGAACAAACACAGATTAAGAAGACATCAGACACAAAAGAATCAACACCAAAATGTCAGATAATACATACAAAATGCCACAAATTGACCACCATTCTTTAAAATTTAAACAAAACCCACCAAAAAAAAAAATAAACAAAATCAAACAAATCCCAGATGCCAAAACCCCCAAAAAAAAAATCCAATAACCCAAATCAATTCAAACAATCACAACCAGATCCAAGCAAAACCCAGATGCCAAAAACCCTAAAAACCAACACAATCACATCATCACAAACAAAAGCAATCCAAAAACAATAAGCTCAACGGAGTGGGTTTTATTAACAAACCTCCTTAGTGGAGAGCTCAGAGGCGTAGGGAAGGACGAAGTTGACAGTAAGCTTAGTGGGGATTGAAGTGGGGGTTTGTGGGCGAGGGGTCAAGTAGGCCGACGGAGTCTTCGGCGGCTCTATGTTCGGAATCACTTTCTTCCATGACTCAACGAAGGTAGAATCAGCGGTGGGCGTGGCTGGGACCTCCGATGAGAAGGCTCGAGACCTTGTCACTGCGGTGGTTCGAGCCAAGAGGCGTGAAGCTTGCCGGAACATTGTGGGTGAGAGCGTTTATTTGATTTTTTGGGACTGGTTTGTTGTTTGGCTTGGCTTTCGTTTTGGGGAATGGAGGAGGGGTGCTAGTGAAATTGGTACTTGTGATTTGTGAATTTTATTATTTTATCTTTCTTATTTCTTCAAATATTTTCATTTTTCTACTCTACCTTTTTACTTTTTTCTGCTTTTTTTTTTAAAAAAAATAAAATAAAAAAAAAAAATAAGTAAGGGTGTCCAGGGTCGGGTCGGGTTTTTTTAATTTTCTTAAACTCAATCGGATTTGATCATGCGGATCGGATGACCCGAAATTTGAAATTGTAACTCACGCGGGTCGATCAAAAAAATAAAGGCCGAGTCAAAAAAAATGCCTAATGATTATTTTTTATGATACAATTTTGATAAGATTTATAATTAAATCAAATTATGATAAATTAATTAGAAAGGAAAATGGGAAAATCATTAATTACCGATCGGGTCAGATCGAGTCAAACCCAATTTTTTAAATTGAACCCACGACCCAATCCGATTTTACGAATCGAGTCAGATCTGACTCGAAATTGTTTTTAATTTTGTAAACCTGATTGGGTCAGATTGGATTGCGTCGAGTCGCGGATTGACCCGATCCTACAACCTACCCAACCTAATCTACATACCGTGTAAGTTAAAAATTTTCCAACAGACCAAATCACCAAAACCCGCACGGGTTGCCAGTCGATTTGAGCAAGTTGGTTTAGTTTTATCGCATTCCCCCTAAATAAAATCAATTATATAAAATTGTAAAAACATTAAAAAAATAAAATAAAAAAAAAAATTTTGAATCCAATCCTGATCAACCCGTGTTGATTGACCAAAGCCAATCCAACCCGTACCCAAGCCTTGGGCTCGCCAAAGGAGTTTGCACACCCTTAATTTAAGTCGCTCATTTGAAAATCATGTTTATCAAAACACCAAACTAAAAAATTAAAAACGGTGCATGAACAAGCAAGAGGAAAACAGCTGACCATCTACAAAAATTTTGATATTTGTTAAAAGAATATTCTTTTCAGAATATTTTAGTTGAGTGAACAATGAACTAATGAAACTCTGCTCTCTTCACATAATTTTCTGTCAATCAGTACATTTGCCACTATACTTACAAAATGTGAAAAATCTGCACACCCAATGCTTTATACAAAAACTTTGAACAAATTTACAAAGCAAAGCGCCCACGCATAAGCTGGAGCAGAAGGCACCTCTTCCCTTCACTTTTATATATATATTTGTTTTCGGGGGCATTGGAGTATTGAAGTCACGAGCTAGGCTCGTGAGCCCAAAACGCGTCAGGATCCGGGCAGTACAGGGAAAAATCTCCGATTTCCAGATTAGCTATGTGCCAGTCAACGAAACGAGCTTGTATTGTTTTCAATAGAACAAGTATGGTTGGCAGAAGCCACCAGCTATCACCCTCCCTGTTAAAGATTCAATAGCTGTTTGAAACTTGTTTAAGATAATTTTCGTAAGAACGAAGGAATGGGAGGAAGTTTAAAGCCTTACCTTCTTGTGAACCAAGTACTTGACTTGTCGGGTGGCTGACCGAACGAAAATCCATAGTGACAAATACCGGAAATGAAAGCCACAAGCTGCAAAGGGCAAAATATAAACTCATAAGATACCAGAAATGAATATGTATTGTGTTCGAATGCAGATTGAGACGAGAAACTGATCAAATATGAAGGGCAGTCTTAGTGAACAGTAATGAAGCCATGATAGTATAACTTACAGTATTGGATAGAGATGTAGCATTCCACAAAGCGTATATACGAGCAAGTGAAGATCTTCTAGGTTCTTTACTGAATAAAGCATTTAAGCCAGCAGGGAAGGGAGAAAGAAGGGATAGAGGAAGAATAAGTAGGACAGCAAGGAATGCTCCGAGAGAAATCCAGTAGAACTCGAGTAGAGTAAGGAGGGTAGTGGACAGATCCGCCAAAAGCATGATAGTAATCAGAAGCTGAAGGGTATCCTGAAACACAGAATTTCTACTGTTAGATGAAAAACAATTACCTTGAAATCTCAGCCTACTATTCAAGTGCAAAATTCGAGCGAGATCATTAATGTACCTGACGACCAACGGGTCTAGTATTGTGCAATAATAGAGAAATTGGAAAGAGAAAGTCCCTTTTAAATTCTAAAGACTTCAACGTAGTATGATTTATAAGGCCTCCGTTAATTCCTCCAGTTATCTTTTTAAGAGACAGTGATTGATTTGAATGCGGCCAACTTTGCTGCTGCTGCTGCTTACAGGTTTTGTCTGAACATGCAGCAATCCTAGAATATTGATCAATCAACAACCAAATTAGTCTATAATTTGGGTAACCAAACATATGTACAGAACTGGCTAAGTGATCACTAAACGAAGATTAAGATAAGGCCAGTATTCAGACAAAACATATTGATGCTCTAGCTTATTACTCAAGATTACCTTCGATGATCATCATTGCTATCCAACAAATCAGAGTGCTGCATATTCTGAAGAGAATAATCACCAGCCACAACCAGGATACCAAGCTGATAGTAACCAGAGGCAGTTGGTTGAAACCATCCAAGTTCAATTTTCACCCCATGGAACTCAAGTTGGGGATTCCCATGACTATTAATCCAATCAATAACAGGAACCAACGCAGACCTTATAGAACCTTGCCTCACAATCCTCAACTGAGCATTTAGACCATCCACCAAACGATTCCAAACAGTTGCTGGTACATGCTGGAAATAACATGACATATTTTGTCACATGAATAATTAAATAAACAACGAGAACAAAATTAGAAATATCATGGACTGCCAAGAGACCTGGCCAAGAAGATTCGTCAACATTGCATCATTGTGAAGATTATAAGGTGACATGTAGCTTCCATTTCCACCAAATATGATGCACATGGGGAACCTGCTCTGTATAATCGATACCATGTCCAAACGCTTCTCATCACCACCAAGGAAAAAGTCAATATATGCAACCATCAAGTCTGGTGTAGCTCCAACCTGCATGAATTGCCACTCACATAAGGAAGATACATTTGCACATCATCCGGCTCCGGCACTTATTAAGAGAACATAAACCCTTAAGAATTTACAAAAACTTGCCTCCCATTTGTTTATTTCCACATAAGGTGATGATCTCTTTTGGTAAACATCTCAAGAGACACTCGTGATCAGATGATTAAACTTAAAGGTTATTTTTTTAAGTATCATGGTGAATAAAATGAATAGAGACAATATGCACATTAAGTTTATGAAGTGAAAGCGAACATGACAGCATTTTCTGCCACCTAAAGTTATCTAGCATGCTTCCCAGTAAACCTCTTAGCAAAATAAAAGTTAGAACCACCATTGCGACTCTTTAGAAAATCTATTGGAAAATATCTGACCACATTGAAATGAATGATGTTTTACAAATAAAGTGTTGGTAGCTAAACTGCAATGTCTTACCAGATGATGTCCAAGCATTCATGAAAATGCATGTTCCATACATGCACCATCAACTCAATTTCATTGTACAGCATAGTCTAAATACATTGTATTACTTATCATATTGCGAAAAGATAATAGACCTCTAGGCAATATAGCATGTTTAAGGAATTAAATGAACTGAACTCATTGCATTTTCATTCTTCTACATACTGGACACATCTTCTCAAATGTAGGGTGGCAGTTAGCAGGCCAACATTTCTGTGTAACTTCCAGATGACTAGGTTGAAGAAGATGGTGAAATCCCTATTCTCTATCCCCACTTTTTATGATATGAGTCCCACAATTTGGATTCCAGACAATAAGAAGATAAGACAACTAAAATCAGAAACATGAAAGGTCAGAATTATCCTAAGAAGCCTGATTGGAGTCGGTGCAAGTCTCTAAAATTCACAGCAAAATATACTTGGATAAAAATGTTCTAGAATAGTAACAGAGAAATCAAACCTTCATCCCCTTGTATAGAGCTCGAGATCTGCAAGATCGGAGACACGAATGATCATATTCAGCTTTGACATATTCCTGAAGACGTTGAATTTTATTTCTCCGACGCCATTGTTTCCAAGACCAGGCACAAGGATATGCAAGCACTGTAAGTATACTATGGATTGACCCCTCCCACCAATCATATGCAGCAACAGAGTTGATCTCGTCAATGAATCTGTTAAAAGCATCTTCATACCTGCAGGTCAAACGGGCTTGCACATCACAATAAGTATCCTGAATTGGAAAGATAGAACAGTTGGATGCTATCATAATATTGCACTTCCAATGATATAGGCTTTGGTCCTTATAAGTATTTAATCAGCGATATTCGCCAAGTGAATAATGGGCCAATAACCAATCCAATACCATAATTGCTAACAGGAGGAAGGTTCCTTAAAATTGGCCAAGCTTACCAGGTCCACAGCTTTTGAGCGAAAAAGTTGTGTTTTTAAGAGATTGAACCTATATTTCTATCAAGTCGTAAGATTAACCCAAAAGTGTGACAATATTACATTAGCATCCAGTTGCACCATCATGGGAAGCTCCTGTAAATCAAATTCTTTTCTTACACAATCTCGATAATTGCATTGGGTGGCGAGTAAGGAAGATGCCAGGGTTCTCTAAAAGTATTGGGACCCATAAAGTACATTCTGTGGACATGACTTTGAGTTTCTTCAGCTCTGGTTCCTCGTACCTAGTTTAAAATAAATGCAATGCATAAAAGTGGCATGAGATGCTGAAACTTCACACTCAGCATATATCAGAAGTTAAACTAAGGGATTGTAATCAATATTGTACCTCTGACAGGGAAAGAAGATAAGGGAAATGGTGACGACTATGGTGCTCTATTGAATGTTCTGCATAAGGACTTGATCCTACCAGTTTGATTCTCAAAGTACTTAACAGCAGAGCAAGAAGCACCAAAATGCATGACAGAAGAAGCGCAAAAGGCCATGGTCCTCCAAATGTATACATCAGTTCTTCAAGAGGCGTGTAGCAATTTGGCATCCTGTACTTGTCAGACATGCATTTATAGGGACAAAATGACTCCCTAACCCCACCTGTAAGTTTACCTTTATGTGAGTTGACAGCACAAAACTATCTAAGAGAGAGAGAGAGTCTAGCATCTTTAACAACATAGGCTAAAATCTACCTCGTACATATATGAACTTTGCCCGTCTAGGAAGAAGTTCAAGGGAGCAAGGTTTGCAAAGACTTTCCTCAGAACCTTCCACATCTTTATATGTGCCAATAGGACATTCCTGTAAATATATCACCATTACAAAATTTAGAAGAAATTATTACGGTTCTTTATGATGTGTGATTATAGCCTCAATGAACTAATAAAAGTAGTAGCCATAGGGAATCTATATGCCAAAAACATTGATGTCTTAATCCATAGATATGTCTGCATGCCACAACCATGATTACACCTTTAAAAGTAGTCATAGCATTCTCAAGAGTATTAGGAAGAGATTTTTAGGTATATGCAAATTGTAATAAGTTCAGTCTTCACATAACATTTAGATTACTGAGGGAACCTGTTATTGTATTATGAGGCTTTACCTCTGATCCACACGATATTTAGCAGAAACAAGATACAAACGCATATTCTCTTATCAAATAAGATAGACATAAACAGATACAAGAAGTATACAGAAACAGTATATGAGAATAAATGAATCATACCCTGCAGAATGTGCCATAAAGGCCCTTTGGACACTTTTTTCCAGTAACCGTGCCACCTTCCCCGAAAAGACCGCCATTTTCTGCAGCACCTCCACTGTTGTACGTCATAGATTAAATTAATATGGTGTGTTATCAAACAAATTTTCTATCATGAGAATTTCCAAATTTATATTATTTATTTCTTCTTAATATTACAAAATTTCTTATATTCTGATGCATAACACGCAAGTGTTAAGGCCAAAAGATGCCGACACCTACCGGCCAATGCAAAGCATTCACGTATATATATATATATATGAAGGATACTGAGTGTGGTGTAACTCATGAAACATTAAGACATACCTGCTGTTAATGGAACCATTTATAGTTGCAAATGGAACATATTCAGCCCAAATATCAATCTTAGACCAATGAAAATGAACTCTCCCGCCTCCACCCCCTCCACCGCCAGGAGGGCCACCATTGCCCCCAACAACAGATAAAGATGAGTTTTCCTCAAGTGTAACCTCTTGAAGGAAAAGAAGGATCGTCCCACCAGAACCTCCACCAAGTCCTCCGATCAGAGAACTGTTGCCATTTATTGTTTTTTTCCCAACACTCTGACCATCAGCTTTCAAAGATCCATAGATATCAAGCCTCAAAAGTGGCCACTGTGTGGAGCCGATAACTAACAGAAGGAAAAATAAATTGGCAACATGATCTAAATATAGTGCCAAGGAATTGCAGCACCAAAAAAAAACAGAAAAATAAGATAGCCAATTTGCAACCACAATTCTAGTGTTTTAAAAATAATAGAAAATAAATATTTCATGTAACAGCTATAAAAAAGCAATAAGTATTTTCTGAAACTTAAGATTTGTAGGAATAGCAATTCTTACCGATCATTCCACCTCCAATCACAGGAGCATATGACTCATCAGGCCCCTCAGCCCCACTTCCCAACTCGCAGGGAAGATCTGCATTGCCATATTTATGACCACCATTAATCAACCTCCCATTGAAAAATCCTGAGCCCCCTCTTCCTCCATGGCCAGCTCCACTACCTGCTCCATTGGAATAAATACCCTTTCCTAAACCCTCACTGCAACCTGACAATATGTTCTCTTAATAGTTAGAAGCATAAAAATTATAAAAACTTGATCTTTCCTAAGAAATCAGTAGCCACAAAAACATGCTCGACTTTGAAAATGAAAAAAGAAATAGGATGGCCCAACGCACGAGGCTTCCCACACTGTGGGCTCTAGGGAAAATTCAATGTACACAGCCTTATCCTTGCTTTTTTTGCAAAGACGTTTCCGTGACTCGAACCTGTGACCTCCAGGTCACAATGAAGAAAGAAATATAAGAATAAAATATCCAAGAAGATCCTAAAGATATTGATGCAGGGAATACTCCCTCTTACCCAATTCTGATGCAATAATCATGCCATATCTATCAACAATGACAGTTCTTGCCCTGTGGATGTGAACAATGCTTCCCTTGATAAGGCCACTTACAACAATGTCCTCCACACGGCAGATCTGCAAAAGACCAAGCATAACCGATTGTTTAAAAAAATACAAGCAGCAAGATAACAAGTTGATATTTTTACTGTAAATAAGGATTTCTCTAGTAGAGCTGCAGTGACGACAATCTTTTCATCTCAAATCCATATTTCTGCAATTTGGCCAAAACTTGCAATCACCTTCGATTCCTTGGTACTTATTCATGAATGACTAGAGAGAAGATTAACATCCAAGCAGAGTATAATTTTCCAACTAATAAGCACCCTATTTCAACACTTCATACAGGTGGAAAGAAAACAAATTGAAACATCCTCGCCAATTTATCATATAAAAAAATGCCCACTAATATAAAAATACTGCTGAGTCAAAGTGAATCTTACTTGAAGAGAAAAGGAAAGTGTGTAATTAACATGGCAATCATCTGGAGGAGTTATCAAGTCAATTGGACATGTTTGCCTTCCACATAGCGATTCTGTAACCCTAAAATAAAGAAGTGAAGCTTATATTCATGCAATCAGTCCCAATGACCAAAAAAATTCTGCAAAACCCTCAAACTGAACAAAAAATCCGTACTTACACATTTCTACTAGCATCATCATCCAATGGAGCTTGCAGTAGAGAACCTGGCCCAACCTGTATGCGCAAGGAGTAGCGTAGCAGTTACCCCCAAGGAGAACCCAGAAATGTAATAATACTATAGGAATGGAAGGGGCATGACCAGTGACAGAAGATTAAGTCAGAAAAAGAAAATTAATTTCTTCCCTTTGAACAGATAGAGAAACAAGTTCATGGGAAGGGCACTTTCTCACCTATCTCAGATGTGTCTCTAACAATAAGTGTAGCACTAGCCAACTTTTAACAATTCTTTGATACCAAACAAGAACATGTACGGAAAATTATGAAATATATGAATGGCTTACAGTTATGTTATAAAAAAGAGACAAAGAAAGTCGTTGGCCTTTGATTGCATCACCCTGACCAGTCAACTGCAGCAGTCCTTGACC
Organism: Zanthoxylum bungeanum; assembly: GCA_019454045.1. Classification (NCBI taxonomy): domain Eukaryota; kingdom Viridiplantae; phylum Streptophyta; class Magnoliopsida; order Sapindales; family Rutaceae; genus Zanthoxylum; species Zanthoxylum bungeanum. The sequence goes on along the minus strand of SKCR01028795.1, from coordinate 5,594 downwards.
ATATAAGCCCAAGTTTGCATTTGAACTGATGACAGAGTTCTCCTGAAAAGACAATAAATCACAACAAGTGGGTCAGGATTTCAATCACCTGCAGATAAAATATATAGTTAAAGACCATAAATAAGACTCAAATCAAAGAATAAGGTTTTAAACCTCATCATACCGTTAGAACAACTAGATTCCTGACTTCAAGGACAGAGGTGGTGACAATGGTATTTCCACCACCATCAATTAGAATTTCGGAGTTCAACATGAGCAAAATTTTGACGGCAACTCTAAAGGCACCAAAAACCTTCATTTTCAAAAAGGATTATTACTTCATCAGTGTAGAAACATGATGCACAAATTGTCACAAAGTTTGAAAGATGGCAATCAAATGAATCGTATACCTTATGACACAGATATTAACATACCTTTATGACAGAGTCACTCATCAAAAGTTCTTCCGCGACAAGTTCAAATTCTGAGACTGGGTAATTAGACAATCCAAAGACAATGCTGCCCCCACGATATAGACTTATTTGGCCTCTCACCTTCAGAATCGAAGGGGAAAATATATATATATCAAAGAGTAAGATTCAGAAATAAATTGATCAAAGAGCCAGATTTGGAAAACTTAAATAGTGAATAAGGAAAAGAATACGGTGACACGAAGAGATAACTAGAAACCAAATTAAAAAACTCATAATACATTACATGATAGAAGACAAAACTTAACCGAAAAACCAACTCTACAAAAGAACAAGTCTCCCAGTATCTTCAAATGAAAAATGGGCTCTGATAAACAAAATTCACTTTTCACTTTCAAATGCTATTTCCACAAGATGCAGCACCTAACAGAGAATATAGTTGATAAGATCTCCATCAATTTCTAAAGGTTTCTCATGAGTCCATGACCTTACTGACTTAACCCATTAAAATTACATTGCTATTATTACCTTGGTCTTCATTGAATAATGCTCTCAAACTCACAAATGATAAGCAGTTTAAGCTTTCTAAGGCCCTGAAAAAAGTGTTATGAGCTCATCCTCAGCTGAAGCCATCTCACAGATCTAAAAGTAAAAGGAAAAACTCAATAGTGTGGTTTCCAGACAACAAAAACATGTTTTCAGCATTTCAAGTAAACCTTTCAGTCAATGATAGAAATTTGGAGACTTTATCTTAGAACAATGAACCAGTACTCTTTCAATAATATTCTGCTTTCATTGTATTTGATTGATTTGATTGCTTCTCTATTCTTTATGCACATTCTCTACCTCTACATTTATATATCCCGAAATCTCAGCCATTTTCCCATGCACCCTAACACTTGAAAGCCCTAATACATGCATTGAATAGCCAACTATTTAGTCACGACATCTTTTTTTATGGTCAATGTTTGCAATGAAAGTATAGGAACTCAACTAATTATGGTCCGACATTTATAAGCAACAACTAAAAAGGACAATTACAATCAACCGTCACTGTTTTACTTTTTTCTTGGCAAGATAAACCACTCAGTCATGTTCCAAGAGATAAAGAAATTGCAGCAGTAGAAACTATAAATTCATGACAGTACCACTACGTTTCAAGAAGACAAAAATTAAATAACCTGAACTCTGGTCCAAATTAATGGGACCAAAACCTTTGCACTGTTCTCCACAAAAACATTTGACCATATAGGTCTAGTCGGAAAATCAAGCAAAGGAGTTTCTGTGTCTGTCGTGATATTATCATTGCCAACTCTTAAACTCCGCAAATATGCATTAAAGTATGTACCAGCCGCTCCAGCATTCTCAGGACAGCCAATACTAAAACCACCTGCCACAGAAAAAAGTATATAATGTAGCCTAGAACATAAATATAAAAATCTCCACCAGTACAAATAACCCATACGTTATGAACAAAAACGTTTGCAGGGAAGATTCACTTGAAAATGGGAATTTTGAATACAAAATCAAATAGTGAATGCATGTAAACCATCAAGCAAATAAATAAATAAAAATACATAGGAACCAGATGAGTAAGTGAAGAAAATACATATGAATATCAAGAATATGGTATTCACAAATCTGATACTGAGTTATCAGAGTCCAAAATTTCAGCAAGATTTTTAAAGATTAAAATCTGAACCGAAATTGGTTTGCAATGGTTTCAAGGAAAAAACCTTTAATACTTTGAATGCATAATACCAAAATCAACATTATTGCAACTAGCTCTGTTTGCAAATTTTCAATATCTGAATAGAGAATTTCTCAATGCTGTTGACATCTTAGACCAATAATGCTATTCTGACACCTTCACTTTGTTTCAAACTATGATGCTTTTCAGATCCTTATCCTCCTTTTCCTTTTACATGATATTGCTTTACAATCAGACTGACAACCTCCTTTTCTCTTTATTTAAAGACCACACAAAATTATGCAACAAACAGAGATCTGTTTGAGATTTTTTTTTTTAACAAATAATCAAGTCTCGTAGATAACAACATTCAATATGTAGACCTCTGGCTCTATAAGAAAGTTGAGACTCTTACATAAGAAAGAAATATTTAGCAGTTGCCTAATCTTTGCTTCTACTACCAGATACAAGTGTGATCAGAACAAACCATGCACAGTAACTTGTATATCTTCTTGTATGCTGTAACAGTCCAGAGATATCCTTCCACCTCCACCTCCACCCCTGCCTCTGCCACCTGCTGCACTTATAATTCCATATCCCTTCCTAACCAATTAAAACAAGTAGCAAAGATTTAAGAAAAAAGTTCAAAATAGAAAACATAATTTACTACTTCATGTTTTGGTATGTATCCACCAGATTGATATTAATATAAGAATTATGAAAGTCATTTCAACATTCAAGTCCAGTAAATTGTCAAGGAAAAACATTAAACTGTAAAATATTCAAAGTCCACTCATTCACAACCAGTAAGAGTCGAAATTTTATAGTTCTATAGAAACAAACAAAGACCATCTCATCCACAAGTCCGGTCTCATTATAACAAAGACCGAAATGAGATACAGCAGAGTAGGACATCTGATCAATAAGAAAATAGTATAACAGAAAAACAGGAAGTGCATGAGTGAGTGAATCAGTAAGATGTTTACTGGTAACCAGAATTTGATAAAGTTTATTCAAGTGGTCAATTAGTAAATATTACTATCAAAAACGTCTTTGGTTAGAAGCATGTACTCACAACTTCACAGCATGAACATAGGTGCTTCCACCAGATCCACCTCCTCTTGTAAGTCCTCCATCCCCACCTTCGGCAGTTACTGATCCATTCAAATATAGTGTGTCCTTCACTAGAAGCTTAATACGTCCTCCACCATTCCCTCCAAACCTATGTACAGCAGATGTGCCCCCACCTTTACTCCCATAACTCCATGGTTCAGACAAAGATGACCAGGCATAAACGTCACCACCCCAAAAACTTGTTTTATTATTTTTGTGACATGAAGCACCTCGGCCTCCATGCCCTCCACCTGCTCCATCATATCCTACCGGTGTACCACTGGTTTGAGAAGGTGGCAATCCACCTAAGGAAGTTGTGTTTATAGAAGAATTGAGGTCCATCGTTAAATTAGCTGCAGACAAAACAACGGAACCAGCAACAATGGCTGCATATTGACCCACATTAATGTTGCCTGACATATTAAAAATAATCATGCAGCCTTCTACTGGGCACACTATTGAAATGTTGGGGAGAATCTCTAGGTTCCCCATACCATAAATGTACAGATCAGAACTCAGATACAAGTTTGAGTTTAACAAGCACGTAGAATTAAATGATCCAACACCTTCTAAATCTCCACAAGATACAGAATCATTCAACTGGGACAGTAAGATTGATGTTTCAACAAAAGGCGAAGTGGCACTTTTAAAATCATCCTTTAAATCTGATCCAGAATCACGCAACCAGTTTCCAGACTGAATTCCCCTGCCAATGTACTGCCCTGAACTAAAAGAAAGGGCAGATACATAAAGATACCCCAACAAAATGCACCAGCAAAGGTAACAGTGCATTAGTAAATGATGCATAACCATATGCAGTGACTGAATTGCTGAGTTTCAGTCACAAAACACAAGCATGCACATAAATCCAACTCGGTCTCAGCTACTTTTTATAGTCATACGTCAAGAATATAGCATCAAGTTCAATCAATTTCTAGGATCCATGTAGCCCCAACTGTTCATAAACGTAAATATTTCATGCTCATATCCATCCTACCGCCAAGATGCAAACAAACCTATCCTGCCATGAAGCAAATGAAAATGATAAGAAACTTATGACCAAGAAATTGAAGATCAAGCAAGCTAACAAATGATATAATCTGCCTAACAAGTGCAAGAAATACAACTACAACTACAAACCTTGAAATTTTATCTTTAAAAAATCTCACTTAAGGCACTTTCAGTTATAATGAACTTGACCAGTATAGCAACTGCAAACAGAAGAAACAAGAAAAAGGGTCTATGACGTCTTAGCCAATGATGGATCACAAATGACAGTAACATAACTAGCAATCATTTGTGCAAGTTGCACAAGAATTGACGAGATTTTACACTGTCTTGAGCTCATGCAATAAACTAACTGCAAACAAACTTGTTTGCTTTCCCTGCCAATGCTACAATTTAGTTTTTGCCATTTTAATCCTATTGGAATATTATTATATTTTAGGTGCTAAGTTGAATTGCCAAATTTCCATGTATTTTCATCTGGAATTAGTAAATGTTAAAATTCCAAATTTCTTCTTCACTAAATTTAGTTTTTGCCATTTTAATCCTATTAGAAGATTATTATATTTTAGGTGCTACGTTGAATTAGCAAATTTCCATGTATTTTCATCTGGAATAAGTAACTGTTAAAATTCCAAATTTCTTCTTCACTAAATATACATGGATCATTCAACAGATTATTATAATAATCACAAAAATAATTAAGACTCTCCAATTCATACAGTTCACGTCATCGCCTAATCCAAACTAATCATAGGCTCACACAATGCAGATTTACAAATTCAAACTGAAACCGAAACTGAAACTGAAAGCAAAGGAACGCGAAATATAGTAACAAAAACAGAACCATCACATCATCTGCCATTCGAACATCAAAACAAAGCTTGATTTTTCTTTTTCTTTTTAAAAAAAAAAAAAAAAAAAATCAAACATATACAACATAATTACCATTAAATTGAGCTTTCGTTACAAAATTAAAATCCAAAATCATTGAAGCAAAACGAGTACCGTTAAGGAAGCGAAAAGCTGATGATTAAGTGGAGTGAATCTCAATGCGAAGCTTCGCTTTTCCTTTTTCAATCAGAAATGGTTTCTGCTTTGTCTGTCTCTGTATTTGTTTTTTCTTTTTTCTTTTGGTAGCTTTTACTTTCTGTATTAATATCAATTATTTTATTTTAAAAATTTTATCTTGTATTTTATTTTAGCGAAGGAGAAGGAAGAGATCCAATGAAAGTCTCTACGAGTCCAAGCTACGTTAGCGTAGCTGTATTACTGCGAGTAACCATCACTCCTATTTTTAAATTGCCCTCTAATTGTGCCATTATTTTCGTTATTGCCATTTTTTTTAATCTAAAACAACCTTTTTGAATTGTGGT
>SKCR01028794.1:0-71872 GCA_019454045.1 Zanthoxylum bungeanum | reverse complement strand
TAGCCATAACATTTCCTTTCCTGCCTCAGCTATAGCGATGTACTCAACTTCTGTTGTGGATAATGCAATACACCTCTACAATCTTGACCGCCATGACACAGCTCCCCCTGCAAAAGTGTAGATGAATCCTGATGTAGATTTCCTACTATCAAGATCTCTTTCCATATCTGAATCTGTATAGCCTTCCAAGATCAGATCAGCTCCCCCGTAACATAGACGAAACTTCGATGTACCTTTGAAGTACCAGAGAATCCATTTGACTGCCTCCCAGTATTTCTTTCCAGGGTTAGAGAGAAAACAACTCACTACACCCACTGCGTGTGCAATATCTGGCCTGGTACAAATCATTGCATACATCAGACTTCCAACAGCTGAAGAATATGGTATTGCTGACATTTCCTCTATCTCTTTCTTGGATGGGGGGCACAAATTCTTGCTCAATTTGAAATGGTGCGCTAGGGGAACGCTGGCTGGTTTGGCTTTCTGTATATCGAACCTCCTGAATATTCGTTCAATATACATCTCTTGTGAAAGCCATAACTTCTTGTTCTCTCTATCATGAACAATCTTCATTCCCAAAATCTGTTGAACTGGTTCTAAGTCTTTCATGTCGAAAGACTTGGAGAGTTCCTTCTTCAGCTGGTTAATCTTCACTGCTTCTTGTCCAACAATCAACATGTCATCTACATACAGTAGAAGAGCAACGAAATTTCCATATGGAAACCTATGAATGTATACACACCAGTCTGCTGCAGTTATTTTGTATCCTTGACCCACCATGAATGAGTCAAACTTTTTGTACCACTGCCTCGGTGCTTGATTGAGCCCGTACAAGCTCTTTTTCAGCTTGCAAACAAGGTTTTCTTTTCCTGAAACCTTGAATCCTTCTGGCTGCTCCATGTAGATTTCTTCATTCAGATCACCATAAAGAAATGTTGTTTTGACATCCATCTGTTCAAGCTCAAAGTTCAAAATGGCTACCAATCCTAGGATAACTCGGATTGAAGCCATTTTTACCACTGGTGAAAAAATCTCATCAAAGTCAATTCCTTTTTTCTGCAGGAATCCTTTGACTACTAGCCGAGCTTTGTGTTTCACCACATTTCCGCTGCCATATTTCTTGAGCTTGAACACCCATTTGTTCTTCAGTGCCTTCATTCCATGTGGGAGTTTGACTATCTCATAAATGTTATTTTTCTGCAGAGATTCCATTTCATCATGCATTGCGTGCAGCCATTTGTCTTTGTCTTTATGAGATACAGCTTCGTTGAAGGTTTCTGGCTCCCCCTCGTCAGTAAGCAGAATGTATTCAGATCCTGAGTATCTGTATGATAGAATCCGGCCTTGCTCAGATCTTCGTACTGAAGGTTCACTGTTTTCTGGTTGTCTGTTGTCATCCGGAGCTATGGATGATCATGTAGCCTCTGATGGAGCAGATTGCAGCTCCCCCTGCTCAACACCATCTTCCTCATCTGATTCTACTTCTGGCATGTCTTGCACCCCATCATCATCTGTGTCCACTTGTGTTGGTGCTGGGGTTGTGTCTGGATTTACATCAGCTTTGTTGGCACTGGATTTAGAAGGCATCTTGGGCTTTTCAATGTCTTCTATTGTTTGGTCTTCGAGAAACACTACATCTCTGCTTCTGATGACCTTCCTTTCCCTCGGGTCCCATAGCCTGTATCCAAATTTCTCGTCTCCATAGCCTATGAAGATGCATGGAGTAGTCCTTGCATCGAGCTTCTGCCTGAGCTCATTGGATACGTGTGCAAAGGCTAAACATCAGAATATTCTGAGGTGAGAATATGAGGGATTCTTACAAGACCATACTTTCTTCGGAATCTCAAAGTTCAACGGTACATGTGGTGATCTGTTGATCAGGTAGTAGGCGGCACGAACAGCTTCTCTCCAGAATGGCTTTGGCAGCTTAGTTATGCTGATTATGCTTCTGACTTTCTCCATAATGGTGCGGTTCATCCTTTCAGCGACACCATTATGTTGTGGGGTTCGTGGAACAGTCCCTTCATGTCGTATGCCGTGACTTCCGCAGTAGGCATCGAACTCCCTGGAAGTGTATTCGCCTCCATTGTTTGTGCGAAGGCACTTCAGTTTCTTCCATGTTTCACGCTCAACCATGGCATGGAATATTTTGAAGTAGTCTAGGACCTGATCCTTTGATTTCAGAAAATACACCCATACTTTCCAAGAAGCATAGTCAATAAAAGTCAGAAAATATTTATTACCGCCTAGTGAATTTACCTCTAAAGGACCACAAACATCAGAGTACACCAGACTGAGTAACTCTGATTTTCTTGTAGAAGAGAAATTGAAAGAGACTTTATGTTGCTTACCGAATAGACAGTGATTGCAAGGATTTAGAGCAACATTTTTGGAGACAATGATTATATCATTCTTTGTCAAGGTAGACAACCCCCTTTCACTCATGTGACCGAGTCTCTAGTGCCACAGATTCTGAGAAGCCTCCGATTCAGCTACATTGAGGCTTTCTGCACATATCTTCACATGAGTCTTGTATAAGGTTCCACAGATGTGTCATCGGGTGATGACCATGACACCTTTTATCATCCTCCAAGTGACATTGCTGAAGTGGCTAGCATAGCCCTGTTTGTCAAGGGCTACCCCCGAGAGTAAGTTGAGCCGAAGTTCTGGAACATGTCTGACCTCCTTCAGGGTTATCGTATACCCTGCATTTGTCCGCAAATGTATTTCACCAATTCCCATTATCTGAGAAGAACTGGTATTCCCCATCTTCACTGCTCCAAAGTCTCCTGCTTTGTATGTTGTGAAGAAATCCCTGTGAGGAGTGACGTGGTAGGATGCTGCATTATCTACCACCTACTCGACATCCTGAGTTGCGGTGTGAAGGCATGCTTCTTCCTAGCTGGAGCATATAGCTACATCTACTATGGTAACTACTAATGTCTCCGCATCATTCTTCTTCGGCTGGTTATTACCTTGTCCCTGCTCCCTTTACAGTTTCTGGCAATTTTTCTTCAAGTGGCCTTCTATGCCACAATGGAAGCACTTGTATGTCTTTTTTTCGTCCTTGGATTTGCCTATGCTTTTGCTTCTGCCTCTCCTCCCACCTTGATTTTTCTCCTGTTGTCTTCCTCGTTGCTCCGAGACAAGGGCTTCTGTTTGATCTGAGCTCACGTCTTTTCTTCTGACTTCTTCATTTGACAGGGCATCTTTTACCATAGGCATGGTAAGTTTGCCTATTGGAGCTGAGTTGCTGAGAGTAACCACCAGAGTCTCCCATCTATCATGAAGAGAACTGAATAGCAAGAGGGCTTGAACTTCGTCTTCCAGTTGCATGTCTACTGCAGACAACTGGTTCACCAGGCTCTGGAATTCATTGGTGTGTTCTGCAACGGAAGTTCCACTTCGTAGCTTCAAGTTCACCAAACACCTCATGATTAAGGCTTTATTCCGAGCTGTTTTGGTCTGGAACATGTCTTCCAATTTCCTCCACATTTCATAAATATTTGTATCTTGTGCTACATGGTGGAAGACATTATGGCCGATCCACTGCCTAATCTGACTCAGAGTTCTATTATTGAGTTTATTTTAATCATAATCTTTAATAGATTCGGGTTTCACCCTCTTCAACTTGATGAAATCAAATAAATCTTTTCAATGAAAAAAATCTATCATCCGAGGTCTCCAGAGGGAGTAATTAGTTGCAGCCAGTTTAATCATTGCACCATAAGATGAATCTTCCATTTCCATTTTAAGTTTTAAAGTTTAAAATGAAAATATGTTAAAATTGGAGCTGAATTTCACAAATCGGAGGTCACTGTTGCGTCTGGAATGGTCGAAAATGTTGGAATAGACACTTCGTTGGTCTAAATCTAACACATAGGCTGATTTGTAAATTCCTAAAAGTTCTGGGGCAAAACTGTAAATTTCCAAACTTCGGGGGCTAAATGAAATTTACCAGGCTGCTAGCGTGGATGCTGACGTGGGAAAGTGGGGCCGGTTTGCTGATATGGCGGCTGACTTGGCAGGATGACGTGGCAAGCTGACGTGGCAGGTGCGCTGACGTGGCAGATTGCGTGGCGCTGACTGAGCGCTGACGTGGAAGCTGACGTGGCTCGTCTTCAACCTCTGAAAGCGAGTGGAGCGCATGGCCGAGAGTGGGCGTGACGCGTCGGCACATGCAGTATCTCTGGTTGTCGGATCGGTCGTCGGAAAATACCACTGAGCTCGTCTCAACGTGATCTAGCTGATGGTACCCTCAAATTTGATTTTTGACAACTTTCGTCGAAACCAGTTTTCCGAACGAAAGCTCTGTTTTTCAGTTTTATGACCCCAAAGAAGAACCGAAACTCATGATACCACTTGTTGTGATTCACTGATCACTTTAGAGAGTATTTAAGGAAAAACCGAATAGTTCTATTACTTTCAAGAATAGAAACTACAAGTTTACAAAATGAAACTTAATACAAAAAAACCTCACTTTCTCTCTATGTATACACACTCTCTGGGATGCCTTGAACCTAAAACAAGGCTCAGTATTTATAGCACAAAATGGTTACTATTCTCCCTTGATTTTCTGCCACTCATCACTACTTGATTCATGGTGATGGAAGCTTTCCACCAAAAGTATTTTGGTTTCATGCATGAAGAAGTCAAGCTCCACCTAAAGTTGGCTTGGCTTCTTCTTCAATTAGTCTTCAATGGGGCCATGCAGTTGGTAGCAGGACATTTCAGTGGTTTTGATGAGATGCTTGTTGGATCCATTACACCTTGCATTCTTGCCCATGCCATTGAAACAACACTGGGAGAGGAAACAAACAAAGAACACATGATGAAGTTCATTTGGGAGTGTTTCATTTGTTGGAAGTCTCTGGTAGAGAGTAACAAAGAGGACTGTGTAGTGAGCCAAGCCAATAGCAAAGAAGAATGGTGAGTGGGCACAACGTGCTTGTGTTCTCCATACGAAGAGGGATAAGAGAAGAGATGGGCCTGGATTGGATCAAAAGGTGATGATCTAAAGAGGCATTTTGTTGGAGAAAAAGCGTTATAGAGAGCAAGTAACGAAACAATGAAGAGTTAGAACAATGAGGTACATAGAAGCTTTTATTGGCACAAGAGAAGGGTTGTGTAGTTCATGTATTTCCCCATAAATTATCATTTCCATGAGTCTCTTCACCTTCTATCTGATCCCATATCTTCGAATTTGTCTTAGGTTTTTTTCTGTTTTTTTTGTTAGGATCGCATGGGCTCCAGTGTCTTTTTTAAAGTTTTTGAAAGCTGTGAAATGCGCAAGTTGTTACAATTGGTGATTAATTTTTTTATTGATAGTCAATAACTGTAATTGAAAAAATTAAATAACAATTCATTGGCGAACTTAATATTTTGGTTACTGAAATTGAATTTTTCTTGAAATTCATAATCAATGCTAACAATCATCCACTTGAATTTTAAAAAAATTTCATCGAGCAATATATCATAAGGTAATGCATAAATAAATGTATCTTTCGACTTGAACCTTTACATAGTGTTGACGATTCAGATTATACTAGAGTAACTCATATTTTTGAACTCTATCTCTGACAACACTACACACACAAACATTTCAGGGTGAAGTTAAAAAGCCCGAGCATTACGGCCGTGCTTGTATATCCCAGTATAGTGAATGCTCTAAAAAATTTTGCCTAAAATTTCATAAGAAGCGGCCACACTTCTACATTCACATAGGTGTGTCTATCAAAAGTACTCTTGTAGCTATATTCCACTCTACATAGAGTATATAACACATTAAGAGTTAAATAACTCATCCTTATATCGCTTCAGGATATCATGCTCTCATAATGGAATTCACAAATAAAATAATATCATGATTCATCATCACTTCATGACTTTTTATTACCTATTGAACCTATTTCTTGGAATCTCCGGTCTATTAGGTCGGGTTACCATCATAAGTGACTGTCTAATGGCAATAATCTCATTCTTTTCTAGGTATTGAATATATTCTCTCTTGCTAGTCCTTTTATCAAAGGATCAGTTAAATTATCATCAGTCAGTACATGATCCATTCTTACAGCTCCAAAAGAGAGTAAGGGTGGCAGAAAAGCCCGGGCCCGGGGTAAAAAAAACCCCGGCCGAGCCCTAAATATATATATATATATATATATATATTAATATGTTTGTAGCATTTTTATTTGTTTGTAACATTTAAATTGTTAATTTATCGATGAAACTTTTGGTTTATTTGTGAATTGTCTTTGCATATAGTGTGAATGTATTTTGTATTTGTATGTTTTTTAATATTTTTTTTAATTTTTTTTTAAAAAATGGGCCGGATAAAGCTCGGGCCCGAGCCCGGCCCGGAAGACACCCGAGCCGGGCTTTTCCCGGGCCCTGGCTTTTTTTTTTTTGGCCGGGCCCGGCCCGACCCATTGCCACCGTTAGAAGAGAGGTATTCTCTAATTGTACTGTGTATCTATAATCTCTTACTGTTATAATAACAGTTCTGAATATTTACAATAGCCGCGGAACTATCACAATGGATCAAGACAATTGGTATCGATCTCTCCCATAAAGGGGTATCTAATAACAAGCTTCATAATCAAGCTGCTTCTTCACAAGCTGATGCTAGTGGTATCATCTCAGACTCAAGGAAATATATCTGTTGGTAGCCTTGGAATAATCCAAAATGGTGTTCCAATTAACGTCGCTATATACTTCAAGGACAGCGGAAAACATCTGATAATGTAATTCCAGGTCCATTTCAGGTACCTTATAACCCTCTCAATAGCAGGTCAATGCTCATACAAGGTGTACTAATAAATCTACATAGTAATCCTACGACATATGTAATGTCAGGTCTAGTGTAATCAAAACATAACATCAGTTACCAATGTTGTTCGCATACTCAGATTGTCTTACACTGTTACCAATGTTCTTGAACAACTTTACACTAGAGTCCTAAGGAGTACATGTAAATTTATTGTTCAATTCTATTTTTTTCTGACCTAGTAATTTAATTCAGAGAATTACACTAGTTTCTTCTAAATTTTTCATGACAAATTTATAAGTGTGGGACACAGGACCTGGGCGACGCTGTTCTCTAGGCTCGCGGCACTAGTTGGGAAGTACGAAATAACATGGAGTCGCCACCCGGTGTGAACCGGGACAAAGATTTAAGGCCGCACTCACCCCTCGCAAGGAAGACCTCAAACCGTTGGGTTCGGAATGGTCCCTTACTTATGTCATTTGTGATGATATGATTTGTGCAATTAATCAACCGAGTCTACTCAATAATCATGCTCAATGGTACTTAGATCTAACATGCTTTCATCCAAATAACTCCACGCAATATAACACAACAAGCATATTGAACCATTAAACCAAAGTAAACAAATAACTACTTAAACATAAACATAAACTAAACGAAACATCATGCATAAAGAATGAAGAAACAACATGCCTAAATAACACAATCATGCTTTGAAAATTAAATAACAAGACTAAATTAAATCATGCTTAAAATAATAAATAAACGGCCTAGAAACTATAACATGCTTAAATACAAATTTTGGATGAGACGAAATACGTGTCTCTTAAGTGGTACGTGGCGTTGTATCCCGAGTACAAACCGCACTACCGTCCATTCGGATTCGGCTACGGAATTTACGTCCGGGTTTCCATCCTATATACCACAAAAGAGAACACATATTCCGCTCATTCAACAATCACATCATGCCACAAACGACTCTCATACGATAATATTTCTAAGATAAATAAAATAAACGAAAGATAATAAATAAAAGGGTGCCCTCAGGTCTAACCTCTTTTGTCGTCTCACGAAAGGGCGTTACACGTCCGTTGGAAGGGTGGATGATCCGCAACTTTTCTGGTTCACTAATCCAACGTTTCTCCTCGCTGTTTCGCTGTCTGGGCTGCTGTTTTCACTCCGTTTCGCTGCTGTTTTTGTTGTGTTTTCTTGTCACTGTTTTGGTAATTTAGGGGACTATTTTGTGGGTTATTTGGACTGGTTTGGGCTGCTGTTTTATGCGGTTTTAAGGCTAAGGACTGGGCAGTTTGTTGTGCAGTTTCAGGGTGTTTCCTGGACAGTTTAAAGGGCTATTTGTGCGGTAATTTTCTGGCAGGGCAGTGGGCTATGTCTCGGCAATTTGAGGGACTGAACAGGGAGCAGTTTAGGCGTGATTTATTGCAGTTTTGTGGCTGTGTTTCAGAGGGATTTGCGTGCAGGTCAGTGGCTGGTTTCAGAGGGATTTGCGTGGCTATTTGGCGTCTGGTTTGTTGAAAGGAGAGGCAGATGGCGTGTAGGCGAAGGCTTTTGACCATTAATTACGTGGTGGCAGGTGCGGCATTGTGGAGGCTTTGATGATTAATTGCGTTAGAAGGCTGTGTGGCAGGCTAAGCGTGAGGCTTTTGGGATGGGCGTGTTGAAGCGGTGAGGTGTGGTCAAAAGGGGCTGGTCTACGTGCTGTGCATGGAGAAGATGAGTGCGTGGCTTTGTTTTTTTGATTTCGTTGAAGGCAGTGGGTGTGTGGCTGTGTTTTTAGGCAGTTTGGCCAATGGTGTGGCGTCGAGCAGGCTGGTTTGTGAGTGGGTGAGGTGGCTGATTTGTGCAGTTTGTGAGTGGATCAAAGGCTTGTGAAGGCTTACATGAGGGAGGCGGCAATGTTTGTTGCTGGTTCAAGTGGAGAGATGGAGGCGTGAAGAAGGTCCTCTGAAGGAGAGTGCCGAGAGAGACGATAGAGAGTCTAGGGTTTCTTATTATTTTTTTGATTGTGCCGTGAATATTGTCGATGGAGGAGAGCCAGAGGCTAGATTAGGGTTTGTTATTTTTCTGTTTCGTTCTGCCGGGAGAGTGAGGAAGGAGAGTTAAGGGACGTGAATTAGGGTTTTTTTTTATTATTTTTGTTTTGCCGTGGGGATTGAAAAGCCAAGCCCTAGGCTCAGTTGTGTTCTATTTTTATAGTTGGGTATTAGGGTTAGGGTTGTGCATGGTTTTAAAAAGGAAAGAAATCAAGTAAATTTAATTTGTGTTTAATTTTAATTATTTAAGGTAAGGAATTATTTAAATTGGTGAGTGATTTATTAAAGTATGAATTAAATTGGTTTTAGTTTAATTGGATTTTAATTAGCTATTTAATTTAATTTCAATTTAGTTATTTAATTTAATTTCAATTTAGTTATTTAATTTAATTTCAATTAATTTTAATTCAATTTAATTTGTGAGATGTGTTTTAAATGTTTTAATTATTTAATTTGTGAGATGTGATTTAATGGGTTTGGTGTTTTTTAAAAATAGAGGTCCAACAAGCGAACCCGAAGCGAAACAAGCGAGTTAAATCTGACAAAAATGCTAATTTCCAACTTTACCCATCCAACGTCCGTTTCCCGCGGCTTTCATAACTAAAGAGGTAGTGTCTCCATATGAGACTCATCATCGGGCTTATATGCAAAAATGCAGTGCCTACAATAAGACAACATCAACTTGAACATAATTAACAATATGCATATAGAAAAAATAAGCATATCAAAATATAAGCATTTCACATGTTGTTTTTCAAACATTATTTGTCAATTTCATTCACTTTAAAATCATGAGCAAAATATTAGAGGTAAAACCCCCACTATTTCCAATTTATCATTGCAGGTCGAGCCCCACTATTTCTTAATTAAAAGAATTTTTTTTCATATAAACAATACATTCATAAATCATAAAATATATGTTTAACTATAACGTTATATCCAAAGTTATAGGTTCAATCCTTCTATATTTCATAAAATTTAAATTTCACATCACCAATTCCAGCCGCTATAGTGGTTTGGGAAACCATTCATCACATTATCTTATTTATAGCTTGTAGATAGAACTCGAACCGAGCATAATCATAGCAGACATGACGGAAAACGACAATGCATACCCACCATCCCTCAAATCCACCAAACATGTTGATCTCAAAGATCATAGTAACAAGTTGGTCTTCGGTAAGGTTCGCTTTTGGAGGAGAACTCTTTAACCGGTAGTTCCGGGCATTGTGCCATTGTTTGCTACAATTGTAGCATTTGAACTAACTATTGTTATTTCTTGAAGGAGGTTAGAGCTTGTTCTGGTTATTCCAATTTTGGGTGATTATGGTTCTTGTTGTTCCTAGGGTCATGATCATTCATATTGAAGCAAATACCAGTTAAGCATATATTTAGGACAATCTTAATGTTCCACAACAACACTAAAATTCTTAAAAATATTAACTGATACAACCAAAATAATCATGTTTTCAAGGAACGACATATTTTTAGTCCAAAATCATTCAAATCGATGTATGCATGTCCAATTCATTATAAGCAATGTATTCCAAATAATCTCTCAAATAATACTCACATGATATGTATAAGAAATTTTAGAATATCCATTCATATTCTAGCAGTATTGAAAAAACATCAATAAACGGTTAATAACCATCAATTAAAATATAAATGTATTTAAACCTTTTCTTTTAGCTTCTTGAAATTGTTGGCAATTCTAAATAATCATCTCTATAAATTATCAGCCCTCTCATCATTGCATATTCTAGAAGTTCAACAGCTTCATCAATCTTACCATCCCTACATGACCCACTAATCAAAATATCATAGGTAACAATATCTTGTTCACAACCACTAACAGTCATCAATCTAAAAGTCTCATCCGCGCTCATATTTAGCATAAATGATATTATCAAAATTATATACCCAAACATGCATATTCAAATCTCTCTCTTTCATTTCCCTCACAAGCCCATCAATTCCCTTAAAATTCCATTTGATGCAGAATTTACCTATAATTGTACCATAAGAACATAAATAATCATGAGTAAATATGGCAGAATGAATACGTCTTAAAATTGGGCCCATTAGCAAAAATGCCCAAAATCCTTATGTAAAGAGACATCAAGAAGAATTGGAAATACCGTCTTGAAGAACAAGCTCTAGTTTCAAATGGGAGATAAACCGACAAAAATAAAAGGGGCAATATGAATGCATCTCAAGAGAACAGCGCAGGACCTCTGGGACATCCTTACATGTAAGCTTTCCACTCTGTACTTTAGACTAAAATATAATGAGGATGAACAATTGTGATGTAGCAAATGAGGGGATTGAATAGTTTAACAATTGGGAACCGGTCACATATCATTATGAATATTATATGATGAAACGTGAGGGGTTTGGGGAATCCCCAAATGTTTTAAGTTTTGAAATAAATTCTCCAACTAAATAAGCCAAGCTTAATCATCTTTCTCTGTGAAACTAAACTTATGGCACATCAAACTGGAAAACCAAAAAGAATGATATATTTTTACTGTGGTTTAGTTGTAGATAAAATTGGATTGAATAGGGGACTCGCTTTGCTTTGGAAATCTGATACTAGTGTGTGAATTACTTCATATAGCCCCATCACATAGATGCAATTTTGATTGCTCTGATGTCCTAAGATGCACGTTTATTGGTGTTTATAGTAGTCTACACACCCTACAAGAGTAAAGAGTAAAGCATGTAAAACCCACAAAATATTGAAAACGTTGCCAAAGATCGCCAAGAAAGATTGGAAGGATGGAAATCCTTGAGAAATAAAGTCTCAATAACCCCAATTGCTTGAAATTCCACAAAGGTCAGCAACACGCAACACCTTTGTAAGTTGCTTGAAACGCCACAAAGATTACTAATGCCTTTAATAAGTTTCAGTTTTTTCAAGAACTCAGAGAAAACACTCTCAATTCACACAACAATGTGTATTTTTCATATAACATAAAACTTAAAAACTATATGGATGATTTGCGATGGAATTTTGACTAGGAAGGGTTCTGAATATGTCTTTGATGTAAATTAAAGTTGTAGATCTTTGAGTCCTCTTTCTAATGCACTTTGAATCACCAAAATCGAAGATCAATGAGAAAGTTACGGCAAAAAATGAAGACTGTGCAAATAGCTTCATTGGGCTAGGTATTTGATTGGTGCTTGGAGCACAATCCGGAAAATGTATAGTATATTATATTTTATTATTTATTAATAAAATAACTACATTTTCATTTTCAACCATATTAATGGTATTTTCATTACGCATATTAGATTGATGTATAAATATGCTAAAAATGACATCGACCTTAGAATAGTCATGTAGTAATACTGGACACTATGTGGTCTGATATTGGGTTAAATATTACTATTATAACTATTCTTAAAGTATTTTATACATTCCTAGTCGTTGGTTTTGGAATACCGTCGAATTCCTATAACCTAGAAGACTAGCACATGTCGTATATTGGAATTGGAGTTCAATAGTTTAACCCGATGTACCATGAGCTTGGAAGCTCGTATAGACATGTGAGTATTGGTTGGACTGAATACTGAATGACTCATAGCTGATTCCTAATAGTTGGAAGTACACACCACCGTCAATATGAATCTCCTTGAGTCGAGTAGCATATGTGATCCTTTGACTATATGATAACATTGATTTTGTGTGAGATCCTCCACACTTTGATGCCATGTATGTCAGAAACCTTTCATGGTCTGGCCTCTAGATGTTCGTTGGGTGTGGACCGATGCACTCAGTAATCAAGTGCAAAGCAAGATAGGATCCGTCGGCCCGTATGTGTACCATAAGGGGTTTAGGTATCCATGTGAATAAGTCACGATTCTTAAGACTTTGGCCAAAGCCGATCACCTAGGGTTGATCACATCAGTTGTATAGAATCATGGACATGTCCACATGAGATGTGCGCTCTGGAAACTTGACGTTATATTCTATATTTCCTAAGCACAACTCGGATAGCCTATGACAGAGGGATTATTAAACATATGTGATGACCTCGACTTGTATAGTTCAGAAAGGTCATTCGTGTTCTTCACGAATTCGGGGTGGCCGAATTACGTACATATTAGCTAGGCTTATATGACGAACATGTCTGAACTTAGAGAGTCCCAATATGAAGTGTACTCGTTGAGCAATTGGGTAGCTGATTAATTTTGATAAAAGATAATATTCGATATTATAATTATCAACTATGATAATCAAGTGTTATCGGATAACATTGGTTATTTACTTTGACCTAATTAGATTAATTCAATAATTACACAAGAGCTTAATTGTAATGTCATAATTATCTTTACCATTTGAGGATATTCTGGTAATTGTAAGTATGTAATAATAGCTGATTTTGGCTTGATTTAATTGGATTAAATCAAAGTGGAAAACATTTAACTAATCAATTTCCTAATCCTTGGCTTGATTTAATTGGATTAAATCAAAGTGGAAGACAATAGAGATTAGTCACACCTGATTATACATATTTGGACAAATTAGATTAAGCCTACTTAAAAGCTGATTAAAATTTTTATTAATTAAAAATTATCTAAGTTTTGCTATAAATAGCAAGCTTTAGGAAGATTTTAATTATAAGAAAAAGAATAAGTATAAGCATAATTAAAAACTTGAGTAAGCTATTCTTGAGAGATTAGCCTAAGTTAGAGAAGTGTTTGGAGAAGCTTGTGAGGTCTCTACAACATTTCATCTAGGAGAAATCAAGATTGGATCTTGATGTGAAGCTTGTTAGCATTGGAAATAAGATTGGATCTTGGAGTCAAGCTTGCACACCTTGGAGGTTCTCCACCCATTTCAACAAAGGAGAGGTAGATTGGATCTTGCATCAAGCTTACTAAGTAATGTTTGATCTTCTCTTAAACTATGTTCATTTGTTTATTATATGCATGATCACATAGCTTAATGTTGAAATAAGGCTAATAAATTGTGTTAGGATACTTTAGAAGTATAATACAATATGCTTATGTATTAGGTCAATGATGTTCATGTTGGACATGAAACAATTAATAAGAGTTTGGAACTCTAGATTAAAGTTTAGAGCTATGACTACCATTCTAGAATCACTTGGCCACCTTTGGGTGACCTAGAATTGTTCATGAGACATATCTTATTGGGATTCTATTTTGGGTTGTAATTCGATTCAAAGAAAATGCATATATATATTTAGAATTTAGAATTATTTTTTTATTTTATAATAAGTGTTGTGGTTGGTTTTGAATTAAAATTATTTTGGGTGAATTTTAAAGTGTTTTAAGTTTTTTTTTTTGTTTTTAGAAAATAAATTTAAAACAAAAGGGTGTTGTGTTGCTCTCGGCCATTAAGGCCGAGAGCAAGGCGCTGCAGCGCCACCGAGAATTTTTTTTATCCGGTTTTTACCCAGAGTGGAATTTTTCTAGATCCAGATTTATTTCTGGTTTTCCCTAAGCACTTGAAAAATAAAATATTATATTTTATTAATTTTAAAAATACACCCATGCTAGATATCCATGGGTTAGACACATTTCCGCTGCGCGGGGCATCGATCCGACCCTAGGTGTTCCACAATTGCCCCAACAGAATGGTATCAGAGCAAAAATTTAACCACACAACACATATTTTTGAATCTATGCTATAGTAATTTTAATTGAATTATGCATAAGACATATTAAGTATGTATTGCATGTTTTAAATTAAAACTTTGACCTAATTAAGTTAATGGCTTGATTTTTATAAATCTCACGCGATTAGGTGATTACTTTAATTAAGTAATAGTATTAATAATGTTGGAGCATTATTGGATGGCCCGTCTTGTCAATACGGAGATGAATGAGTTCTTAATACTTAAATCCAATATTGTCGTTAGTGTGAGGGTAAAAGTGCTCGGAACTTAGGTCGCTCCAGTAAAACATTAGATGTAGTGTGATGAGTTAACGTAGTCGCCCAATATCGTCATTAGTGTGAGGGTGTACATACGAATCTCATTAGTGCACATTGACAAGTATACACCTAGAACATGTCTTAATCCAATATCATCATTAGTGTGAGGATAAGAAACGGTTCAGGACCAAACTATGAGTCACATGATGTGATTGACCTTGGAGGTCTACCTAATGAGTTTACAAAGGCCAATATCGTCATTAGTGTGAAGCTGGAGTAAATGTTATGGGTTCTACTTCCCGCTATGAAATTTGATAGTCAAAATTCTATTTTTCTGTTAAGGGAGATTACAGAATTACGTAAAGTAGTGGGGGGCACTAATAGATTTAAAATTCCATAATCAATTAGTGTTTTTATATTGAAATGAAACATGTACTGCTAGTATTTAAATGTTATCTTGTAGATGACTGCCGTAAATCCATTAGCGCAACTTTTGGATAAAGAGTCTTAAACTACTTAGAGTATGAGATGAACATCCGCTTTGACTTAGAATCAGAACGATTGAGGTATGCTACACTCAATCTAATGTCTGTCGAATTTATTTCTAATTTGCTTAGATTGTACATAGATGTACCAAATGTTTGGAGCATTTCAAGAGCACTCAATGAGTTGTTCAAAACAAATCAAGAAATTGAGGTATTTCGGAGGTCTAAGGAATTTTTCCATCCTACGGTCAAGGAGTGGTTAACATTCATATTTGGAACACGATTGGCCAAATCCGATATATGGAATGACAAGACATTTAGATAGATGATTGGCTAGGCAAATATCTGATCTTGTCTTCTTTACTCGGTACATAGATTGGCTTTGTGATGCATTCAATGCAAGCCACATATGAAGAGCTTCATAATATGTTATGCTAGACATAAGATGATTTGAAAAAAGGGAAACCACACTTTGTACCTCTATGGTGGAGCAAACTCTTCAAAGATTTCTAGGAAGTCTAAGAAGAATACAATGGGATAAAAGAAGAAAGATTCCAAGAAACAAACTGTAAAATCGCATGTAGCTCGTGTGTATTTCTGCACTGTAAAAAATCTGGACACTGGAAGAAAAATTGTTCAGATTTGAAAGGAAAAGCAAGAACTTTAGGTAAGTTTTGTATTCTTCCTATTATTGACATCTCATTAGCCTTAAAAGCAAATAAGTAGTAGGGTGTTAGACACCGTTAGTTCTACTCATATTTGCAACTCCATAAGAAGGCTAAACATATGAGAGATCCAGCTTAGAGTTGACAATGGCAAGACATTGGATGTTAGAGTTATAGGAACAGTTGTTATAGATCTCCCTATTAAATGTAAATTAGATTTACATGACTGTTAATATATATCCTCTATTATCAGATAAATAATATCTTTACCGATATTAGATAAAGTGGAATATAAAATAAACACTAAATATGATGCTTTATGTTTATATGATAAATGTTGTTTATCTAACAGTCACTATGTTTTGGAAACATATAAATATGCTTTTAATGTAGAGGAAAATACAAGTATTAGATCTGTATTAAATAATATTGAATTGTGGCATATCATATTGGGCCACATATGTGTTAGACGTCTATACAAAATTGGTAAATGACGGTTTGATTGAAAATCTTACCTTAGATCCTTAACCGATTTGTGAGTCATGTTTCATAGGGAAAATGACATAGGCCTAATCTTTGGTGTTGGACACCATGCTGAAAATTTATTGGAGCTAATATATAATGATGTATATGGTCCCTTAAATTATGCCATTCATAATGTTTCTACATACTTTGTGACTTTCACGAATGATAAGTCAAGATATGAATATGTCTATAAATCAAAAATATTTGACAAGTTCAAAATATTCTGATACGAAGTAGTAAAACAAACCATTAAATTCATCAAGTGCCTTTGATTAGATCAAAGTGGTGAATTTATGAGCAATAAATTCATAAGTTATTTAAGAGAGAATTGAATTCTCTCCCGATATAGCTCACTATGAACTCCTCAACACAATGGTGTGTCTGAGCAAAGAAATCATACTTTATTGGATATGGTGCGATCTATGTGAACTATACAGATCTTTCATATACTTAATAAAGTTCCATCAAAACTGTTTCTACGACCTCATATTAGATATGGTTCCATAGAAATCCAAGTCTTAGAGATTTGGGGTTGTCCTGCATACGTTAGAGTTGCGCAACAGGATATACTAGCACCCAAGGGGTATAAATATAAGTTCGTTAGATATCCTGATAATTCCCTGAGATATTAATTCTACGATTCTGAGCAATGAAATTTATTTGTTGTTCACTTGATCACTTTTCTTGAAAAGGAATTTTTGAGAGAAAGTGAGAATTGTAGACAGATTAAACTTGATGAGTTTGATCCCAACAATAAGGAACCTGAGATAGAACCAGATATCCAACTAGATGAAGGATCTACAACACAGGTTCTACGTAAGTCAAATAGAATATCAAAGCCTCATATGGAATTGTTTTTTAAACATTCTATGTAAGTCTTGATATTCTCCTCTTAGAGGAAACAGATCTGACTACGTATATACATGCGCTATTGGATATCGATTCGAGAAAATGGCAGGAAGCCATGAAGTCCAAGATGGATTCTATACATGACAATCAAAGTCTGGGACTTAGTTGTACTTCCTGACGAAGTTAATCCTATTGGTTGTACATGGGTTTACAAAAGGAAACGAGGGTCCGATGGAAAGGTGGAAACCTTTAAGCCCGACTGGTAGCCAAAAGTTACACTCAATGTCCTAGGATTGACTATGGGAAAACTTTTTCAGCAGTATCCATGTTAAAATCCATTAGGATTCTTTTATGCCTTTGCTTCATATCATGAAGTATGACAGATGGATATGAGAACCGCTTTCCTAAATGGATTCCTCTAGGAGGATATCTATATGGAACAACTAGAGGGCTTTCGTATCTAGTGAGACTTCAAACTAGGTTTGTAAGTTCTAGAAGTCTATTTATGGACTTAAACAGGCATCCCGAAATTGAAACCGTTGTTTTGATGAGATAATTAGATTATATGTAATCATCGAGAATGAGGAAGAACCGTGTGTTTATAAATAAGTGAGTGGGAGTATAATAGCATTCCTTGTTTTATATCATTGGAAATGATATAGGATTAATGCAAAATGTAAAAGCCTACCTTTGCAAGAACTTCTCCATGAAAGATATGGGTGAAGCTTCCTATATACTAGGTATAAGGCTCTACTGGGATAGAGTTAGGAAACTTATAGAGTTGTCGCAATTAATGTAGATAGATAAATTGTTAGAAAAGTCTGCTAGGCAGTAAATGTACCTTTCTGATACGACATACATCTTTAAAAAGAAAATGGCGGAGAAAGTTAGAACTTCTAACTTGCTAAATGCTTCTAGGAAGCATTATGTTGATGGAGTTGGTGCTTGGAGTGCCAATCCGAATTGTACATTTTATTATTTATTAATAAAATAACTACATTTTTCATTTCATATCTTTTAATGGTATTTTCATTATGCGAATTATATTGATGTATAGATATGCTAAGAATGACATCGACCTTAGAATAGTCTTGACACTAGGTATAAACTATTCTTAAAGTAAATATTCCTAGTTGTCGGTTTTGGAATATGGTCGAATTCCTATAACCTAGAATACTAGCACATGTCGTATATTGGAATTGGAGTTCCAATGGTTTAACCCGATGTACCATAAGTTTTGGAAACTCGTATAGACTTATGGTTATTCGTTGAAGCGAATACTGAATGACTCTTAGGTGATTCCTAATAGTTGGAAGTACACACCACCGCCAATAGGAATTTCCTCGATTTGGGTAGCATATGTAATCCTTTAACTATAGGATAACATTGATTTTGTGTGAGATCCTCCACACTTTGATGCCATGTATGTCAGAAACCTTTCATGGTCTGGACTCTAGATGTTTGTTGGGTGTTGACCGATGCACTCAGTAATCAAGTGCGAAGCAAGATAGGATCTATCGGCCCGTATGTGTACCATAAGGGGTTTAGGTATCCATGTAACTAAAGTCCCGATTCTTAAAGACTTTGGCCAAAGCCGATCACCTAGGGTGGATCGCATCAGTTGTAAAGAATCGTGGACATGTCGACATGAGATGTGCGCCTTGGAAACTTGACAGTGTATTCTATGTTTCCTAAGCACAACTCGGATAGCTTACGACGGAGGGATTGTTAAACATATGTGATGACTTCGACTTGTATAGTTTAGAAAGATCGTTCGTGTTCTTCGCGAATTCGGTGGTGGCCGAATTGCGTACTTATTAGCTTGGCTTATATGACGAACATGTCTGAACTTAGAGAGTCCCAATATGAAGTGTACTCGTTGAGCACTTGGGTAGCCGATTTATTTTGATAAAAGATAATATTCGATATTATAATTATCAACTAAGATAATCAAGTGTTATTGGATAACATTGATTATTTACTTTGACCTAATTGGATTAATTCAATAATTACACAAGGGCTTAATTGTAAATAGGGGTGAGCAAAATCGGTTTCGGTTCCGGTTCCGCATGGAACCGGAACCTACCCTGAAAAATTCGGTTCCGCACTAAGTGGAACCGGAACCTACCCAATTAAACAGGGTACCATATTATTCGGTTCCAATCTGGTTCCGGTCTGGTTCCGGTTCCGGTTCCGAATTACCCTATTTTAAAATATTTTAATGAAAACTGCT
This sequence comes from Zanthoxylum bungeanum, assembly GCA_019454045.1. Classification (NCBI taxonomy): domain Eukaryota; kingdom Viridiplantae; phylum Streptophyta; class Magnoliopsida; order Sapindales; family Rutaceae; genus Zanthoxylum; species Zanthoxylum bungeanum. The sequence goes on along the minus strand of SKCR01028794.1, from coordinate 52,390 downwards.
TATAGGTTCATATTTAGTAAGTCTTTTTTCTTAAAAAAATTTAAAACTTATAATTAATTGATTGTATTCTATTGTGCAGTTTATATTATATTTTGTTGCTATAATGCAATTGAAAAATGATGTTAACAATAATAAGATTATTTATATCCAAGCAAAACATTACCTTCTTCTTCCCTACTACTACGGGTAGGAAGTTCAACAAAATTGTTCACCCACCAGTAAAGTCCACAAATTACAAGCCCAAACAGAACCACAATGCTCAACATTCATTTCAAGGAGACGGCCAACCATCAACTCCAGGACCCAAAATTTTTCCTCAAATTAGAGAAATACTTCACTGTTCGGCCAGAGAAAATTAGGGCAATATTGGTCCCTAGTCCAAACAGAGGGTAGAATCGTTTGGCTTCATCAACAGTCGTTATCTGCACCAATAATGCACGACCCAATCTTTCCACATGCACCAACGTGATGCCATAACTTGCCTTAGACATTGTACAATTATTAACACAATAACTGGTGTGGGATTTTCACTATCAAGCATCAGCACCTTATATTTTGCCATGAACAAAAACACAAGGCAATTCAAATCAACTAGATTCTCATTACACCTAAAATCGGTTCCGGTTCCATGGTCCGGTTCCGGTTCCGATCATTTTGGAACCGGAACCTACCCGGATAAAATCGGTTCCTTCATTTTTGGAACCGGAACCTACCCAATTACAACCGGTTCCGGTTCCAAACCCGAAAAACTGGTCCGATTCTAACCGGTTCCGGGTAGACCTGGAACCGTTGCTCACCCCTAATTGTAAAATCATAATTATCTCTACCATTTGAGGATATTATGATAATTGTAAGTGTGTAATAATATGTGGTTTTGACTTGATTTAATTGGATTAAATCAAGGTGGCAAATATTTAACTAATCCATTTCCTAATCCTTGACTTGATTTAATTGGATTAAATTAAAGTGGGAGGAGATTAGTCACACCTAATTATAAATATTTGGACAAATTAGATTAAGTCCACTTAAAAGTTGATTATAACTTTTATTAATTAAAAATTTTCTAAACTTTCCTATAAATAGCAAGTTTTATGAAGGTTTTAATTACAAGTTCACATACAAGCAAATTCTTAGAGAGATTAGCATAAGTTAGAGAAGTGATTAGAGAAGCTTGTGAGACCTCTACAATATTTAATTTAGGAGAAATCAAGATTGGATCTTGAAGTGAAGCTTAGAAGGATTGGAAACAAGATTAGATCTTGAAGTCAAGCTTGCACACCTTGGAGGTTCTCCAATAATTTAAACGAAGGAGAAGTAGATTGGATCTTGCATCAAGCTTACTAGGTAATGTTTGATCTTCTCCTAAGCTGTGTTCATTTATGTATTATATGCATGATAACATAGTTTAATGTTGAAATAAGGCTAATCAATTGTGTTCGGATACCTTAGAAGTATGAACACAACATGCTTATAATTTAGGTCAAAGATGTTCATGTTGGACATGGAACAATTAATAAGAGTTTGGATCTATAGATTAAAGCTTAGAGCTATGGATACCATTCAAGATTCACTTGACCACCTTTAGGTGAACTAGAATTGTTCATGAGACATTTCTAATTGGGATTCTAAAATGGTTTGTGTATTGGATTCAATATTTTTGCAAATGCATATTTAGAATAAATTTATGTTTTTGTAAAAATATTTGATATTTTGAAAAACTTGATTTTTATTCTTTAACATGTGTTAATGTTGATTTTTAAATTAAAAATTAATTTTGGGTTGTTTTGAAGTGTTTAGGGAGAACTGGAAGTAATTAGGGTCAAAGACCCTAATTACTTCAGCTCACTGGAATGTGAACCGAAGGAAATGAAAAATAATACAATTGAAAACAAAATAAAAATATATATAATATATTTGCTGCTATGCGCTACAGTGACACGTGCATCACTATAGCGCGCGCGCGGGTACGCGCACAGATTTTATTTTCTCTCGTTCTGGAGCTTCCGGATGTCGTTTCAGTCCCGGTTTTTTTCCTATACACTCGTAATGGAATATAGTATTTTATTAAATAATTTAAAATTACACTCATACTTGATATCCATGGGTTAGACCCATTTGCGCTGTGTGAGGCACCGATCCGACCATAGGGTTCCACAACTGCCCCAACCGAATGGTATCAGTAGCAAAGGCATAACCACACAACACATGTTTTGAATCTATGCCATAGTAATTTTAATTTAATTATGCATAAGAATATTGGATATGTATTGCATGTTTTAAATTAAAACTTTATGATGACCTAATTGGATTATTTCAATAATTACATAAGGACTTAATTATAAAATCATAATTATCTCTACCATTTGAGAAAATTATGGAAATTGTAAGTATGTAATAATATGTGGTTTTGGCTTGATTTAATTGGATTAAATCAAGGTGGCAAACATTTAACTAATCCATTTCCTAATCCTTGGCTTGATTTAATTGGATTAAATTAAAGTGGGAGACAATGGAGATTAGTTACACCTAATTATACATATTTGGAAAAATTAGATTAAGCCCACTTAAAAGTTGATTATAATTTTTATTAATTAAAAATTGCCTAAGTTTTTGCTATAAATAGCAAGTTTTAAGAATGTTTTAATTACAAGTACAAATACAAGCAAATTCTTAGAGAAATTAGCCTAAGTTAGAGAAGTGTTTAGAGAAGCTTGTGAGGTCTCTAAAACATTTCAATTATGACAAATCAAGATTAGATCTTGAAGTGAAGTTTGCTAGCATTGGAAATCAATGTTGGATATTAAAGTCAAGCTTACACTCCTTGGAGCTTATCCGACGATTTCAACAAATGAGAGGTAGATTAGATCTTGCATCAAGCTTACTAGGTAATATTTGATCTTCTCCTAAGCTAAATTTTTTTGTGTATTAGACGCATGATCACACAGCTTAATGTTGAAATATGGCTAATCAATTGTGTTATAATACTTTAGAACTATAAACACAACATGATTGTAATTAGGTTAAAGATGTTCATGTTGGACATGGATCAATTAATAAGAGTTTGGAACTCTAGATTAAAGCTTATAGCTATGGCTACCATTCTAGAATCACTTGACCACCTTTGGTGACCTAGAATTGTTCACGAGACATTTCTTATTGGGATTCTAATTTGGTTTGTGTATTGGATTCAAAATTTACACAAATGCGTATTTAGAATAAATTTATGTTTTTGTAAAAATATTTGATATTTTGAAAAATTTTATTTTATTCTATAACATGTGTTAATGTTGGTTTTGAAATTAAAAATTAATTTTGGGTATTTTTGAAGTGTTTAGGGAGAACCGAAAGTGATTAGGGTGAAATACCCCAATCCCTTCAGCTCACTGGAAAGTGAGCTGAAGGAGAAAAGAAATGAAAACAAAACTAAAAAAAAAGCATTTTTTTGGGGTTGTTGTGGAACCTCTAGGGTCAGAACGGTACCCCACACAGCGGAAATGGGTCAAACCCATGGATATCAAGTATGGGTGTAATTTTAAATTTTTAATGAAATATTATATTTCATTACGAGTGTATAGGAAAAAACCGGGGCTGAATCGGAGTCCGGATGCTAAAAAAACGAGGGAAAACAAAATCTGCATGCGTGCACTTTACGCGTGAACAGTGAGCGCGCGCACTGTTCATTTTGAACAGACTTTGCTTTTTTTTTTTTCATTTCTTTTCTCCAATGAGCTGAAGGGATTAGGATATTTTACCCTAATCACTTCCGGTTCTTCCTAAACACTTCAAAAACACCCAAAATTAATTTTTAATTTCAAAACCAACATTAACACATGTTATAGAATAAAAATCAAGTTTTTCAAAATATCAAATATTTTTACAAAAACATAAATTTATTCTAAATACGCATTTGCATAAATTTTGAATCCAATACACAAACCAAATTAGAATCCCAATAAGAAATGTCTTGTGAACAATTCTAGGTCACCTAAAGGTGGTCAAGTGATTCTAGAATGGTAGCCATAGCTCTAAGCTTTAATCTAGAGTTCCAAACTTTTATAATTGTTCATGTCCAACATGAACATCATTGACCTATACATAAACATGTTGTGTTTATACTTCTAAAGTATCCTAACACAATTGATTAGCCTTACTTCAACATTAAGCTATGTGATCATGCATCTATACACAAATAACATAACTGAGGAGAAGATCAAACATTACCTAGTAAGCTTGACACAAGATCCAATCTACCTCTCCTTTGTTGAAATCGTCGGAGAACCTCCAAGGTGTGTAAGCTTGGCTTCAAGATCCAACCTTGATTTCTCCTAATTGACTTCTAGCAAGCTTGACTTCAACCTAGTAAGCTTGACTTCTAGCAAGCTTCACTTCAAGATCTAATCTTGATTTCTCCTAATTGAAATATTTTAGAGACCTCACAAGCTTCTCTAAACACTTCTCTAACTTAGGCTAATTTCTCTAAGAATTTGCCTATACTTGTTCTTGTACTTGTAATTAAATCCTTCATAAAGCTTACTATTTATAGCAAAACTTAGGCAATTTTTAATTAATAAAAGTTGTAATCAACTTTTAAGTGGGCTTAATCTAATTTATTCAAATATATATAATTAGGTGTGACTAAACTCCATTGTCTCCCACTTTAATTTAATCTAATTAAATCAAGCCAAGGATTAGGAAATTGATTAGTTAAATGTTTGCCACTTTGATTTAATCCAATTAATTCAAGCCAAAACCACATATTATTACATACTTACAATTACCATAATATCCTCAAATGGTAGAGATAATTATGATTTTATAATTAAGCCATTGTGTAATTATTGAATTAATCCAATTATTCCAATTAGGTCAAAGTAAATAATCAATGTTATTCAATAACACTTGATTATCTTAGTTGATAATTATAATATCGAATAATATCTTTTATCAAAATTAATCGGCTACCCAAATGCTCAATGAGTACACTTCATATTGGGACTCTCTAAGTTCAGACACGATCATCATATATGCCTAACTAATATATTCGCAATTTGGCCACCTCCAAATTCGCGAAGAACACGAATGAACTTTCTGAACTATACAAGTCGAGGTCATCACATATGTTTAACAATCCCTCCGTCATAGGCTATCCGAATTGTGCTTAGGAAACATAGAATATACCCTCAATTTTCCAAGGCGCACATCTCATGTCGACAAGTCCACGATTCTTTACAACTGATGCGATCCACCCTAGGTGATCGGATTTGGCCAAAGTCTTTAAGAATCATGAATTTACTCATATGAATACCTAAACCCCTTATGGTACACATACGGGCCGCCGGATCCTATCTTGCTTCACAAATGATTACTGAGTGCATCGGTCCACACCCAACAGAACATCTAGAGGTCAGACCATGAAAGGTTTCTGACATACATGACATCAAAGTGTGGAGGATCTCACACAAAATCAATGTTATTCTATAGTCAAAGGATCATATATGCTACTCGACTCGAGGAGATTCCTATTGACGGTGGTGTGTACTTCCAACTATTAGGAATCACCTATGAGACATTCAATATTCGCTTCAACGAATACCCACATCTTTATACGAGTTTCCAAAACTCATGGTACATCGTGTTAAACCATTAGAAATCTAATTCCAATATACGACATGTGCTAGTCTTCTAGGTTATAGGAATTCGACCGTATTCCAAAACCAACGACTAGAAATATTAAATTTAAGAATACTTTACACCTAGTGTAAAAACTATTCTAAGGTCGATGTCATTCTTAGCATATCTATACATCAATTTAATACGCGTAATGACAATGCCATTATAAAGTATGAAATGAAAAATGTAGTTATTTTATTAATAAATAATAAATATACAATTCGGATTGGCACTCCAAGCACCAACTCCATCAAACTCCCACTTGCTTAGTGCCAATCTGGATGGTACCGTAGTCCCATCTCCTCCACATGTTTATCGAATAACTTATGAGGTAAGGCATTTGTAAGCGGGTCTGCTATGTTGTATTATCTTTGAACCTTCAAGACCATTATGTCTTTTCGTTCAATAATCTCTCTAATTACGCGGTATTTCCTTTCCACATGTTTAGATTTGGAATGCGCCCTCGGCTCCTTAGCCTGCGTGATGGCTCCGTTATTATCACAGTACAATGGGATCGAATCCGTAATACTAGGCACAATGCCAAGTTCTGTGATAAAATTTCTAATCCAAACAGCTTCTTTAGTAGTTTCTGAAGTCGCTATAAATTCTGCCTCAGTGGTGGAATCATATTTTGAGCATTGCTTTGAACAACGGCAAGTAATCGCACCACTGTTAAGGGTAAATATGTATCCTGATGTAGATTTTCTATCATCTTGATCTCCCTGGAAGTCGGAGTCTGTATAACCCTTAACTTGTAGCTCATCTTCTCCATATATCAGAAACTTATCCTTAGTGCCTTTAAGATATTTTAGGATATGTTTCATGGATGTCCAATGATCATTACCTGGATCAAATTGATATCGGCTGGTCACACTGAAGCCGAAACTGATGTCAGGTTTAGTTATAACATAACATACATTATACTTCCAATACAAGAAGCTTATGGCAAGTTAGACATCCTTACTCTCTCTTCCTCAGTTTGAGGTGCCATTTTCTTCGAAAGATGTATGCCGTATCTGAAAGGTACATTTGCTGCCTTACAGCTGGTAAAACCGTACCTATCTAACATCTTATCTATGAAAATTCGATTGTGACAACCCTATAAGCTTCCTAATTCTATCTCGGTAGAGCCTTATACCTAATATATAGGAAGTTTCACCCATATCTTTCATGGAGAAGTTCTTGCAAAGGTAGGCTTTCACACTTTGCATCATCCCTATATCATTTCCTATGATAAGGATGTCATCTACATACAAGACCAGGAAAACTATCATACTCCCACTAACTTTCTTATAAACACATGGTTCTTCCTCATTTTTAAAGAATCCAGATAATCTATTTATCTCATCAAAATGATGATTCCGGCATCGAGATGTCTGTTTAAGTCCATAAATACACTTTTGGAGCTTACAAACCAAGTTTGAAGTCTCACTGGATACGAAACCGTCCGGTTGTTCCATATAGATATCATCTTCAATGAATCCATTTAGGAAAGCGGTTTTCACATCCATCTGTCATATCTCATAGTCGTGATATGCAGAAAAGGATAAAAGAATCCTAATGGATTTTATCATGGCTACTGGTGAAAAAGTTTCCTCCTAATCAATCCCAGGACGTTGAGTGTAACCTTTTGCTACCAATCGGGCCTTAAAGGTTTCCATATTTCCATCGAGCCATCGCTTCCTTTTGTAAACCCTTTTACAACCAATAGGTTTAACTCATTCAGGAAGTTCAACTAAGTCAATAACTTAATTGGCATGCATTGAATCCATTTCGAATTTCATGGCTTCCTGCCATTTTCCCGAATCAATATCCAATATCGCTTCTGTATACGTAGTCAGATCTGTTTCCCCCAAGAGGAGAACATCAAGGCTCACATCAGATGTTAAAATTAGTCTCTCAGGAGGCCTTGATATTCTATTTGACTTACGTAGAACCTGTGTTGTAGATCCTTCATCTAATTGAATATCTATTCTATCTCAAGTTCCTTAATGTTGGGATCAAACTCATCAAGTTTAATCTCTCTACAATTCCCAATTTCTCTCAAAAATTACTTTTCAAGAAAAGTTGCAAAGCGAACAACAAATACATTTCGTTGCTCGGAATCGTAGAATTGATATCCCATGGAATTATCAGGATATCCAACGAACCTACATTTATACCCTATGGGTACTAGTTTATCCCATTACGTAATTCTAACATATGTAGGACAACCTCAAATCTTCAAATGTCTAAGATTTGGATTTCTACCGAACCATATCAGATAGGAGGTCGTAGAAATAGATTTTGATGGAACCCCATTGAGTATGTAGGCAGCAGTTTGTAAAGTGTAACCACAAAGGTAATAAGGATGATCTGTATAGCTCATCACCATTCGCACCATATCCAATAAAGTACGATTTCTATGCTCATACACTTCAATGTGTTGAGGTGTTCCTGGTGGGCTATATTGGGCGAGAATTCCATTCTCTCTTAAATAATTTCTGAATTCTTCACTCATGTATTCACTGCCTCGATCTGATCTAAGACACTTGATGAATTTACTGGTTTGTTTTTCTACTTCGTTTCAGAATATTTTGAACTTGTCAAATATTTCCGACTTACGTTTCATCAGATATACTTATCCATATCTAGAATTGTCATCTGTGAAGTCACAAAGTATGTGGAACCATCATGAGCAGTATGATTTAATGGACCACACACATCGCTGTGTATTAGCTCCAGTAAATCTCCAGCACGATGTTCACAACCTTGAAATTGGGCTTTTGTCATCTTTCCCTTGATACATGACTCACAAATCGGATAAAGATCTAAGGTATGATTTTCAATCAAACTATCTTTTACCAATTTGGATAGACGTCTAACACCTATGTGGCCAATCTCATATGCCCAAATTCAGTATTATTTGATTCAGACTTCCTACTTGTATTTTTCTCTGTATTAAAGACATCTCTATATGTTTCCAAAACATAGTGACCGTTTGATAAAGAACATTCACATTTCAATAAATATTCTTTATTATATAAACATAAAGTTCCATCCACAATGTTTATTTTATATCCCTCATGTTGGACAGTTATGACCCATAGCGTCACTGTTTGTAAAAGACATTGTGTTTTTTGTACAAAATTAACTATGTAGTAATGAAATTGCCTTTTACCGTTTAATAATTCACTTACTTTTATCTATTCAAATGGTAAAAGTCCATATGATTAGTTCCGGATTGAGATGATATGAGACAATATCAATCCATAAAGGTTTAATCATTAAATATCCCTAGTCGTAGTATTATCGAGACTGGACATCGATAATGCAGAACAGACTAGTATTGCACTGTACGCGTTGTGAGGGCATAACGGCATAGTTCTCATATATTTAAGTATTGGATACTTATGCAAGTGCGATAGGAGGTTGTGTTTTACCGATGGTACGGAAAACAGCTTCACTCTGGATAGATCCCGCGGAATCCCATTGGTAGTATGTATATGTGTCTATGGGAGTCCGCTTCAGGGTAGGTGTATTTGGTCTTAACCTGAGACTTGCATCGCTAATACTTGCGACAATCGGTAAACTTTGGTTTTGGTTGTCCAGGGCTGTAACAGGTTCTGTGTACGCCTCAACCGGGCTTATTGAGAATCGTAGTGTATTGGGTGTGATGTCGAGATGGAAGTATCACTTCAGACATATAGAGATGATGATCGCGAAGGGATACAGAACTTGATCTCTATAAAGGTTGCAACCGTCGGGATAATATGACAAGGTCAGGATTATCCGATTCAAAGAGACTAGTTGCTTGATATCTGATATGTGCTTCGTACGGGGCAGACACTATTCCAGCCCCAGGCCTTGCACGTGATCATTCGATGCTGGATCGCTATACACTATACTACGGTATACTACGCCTGACAAAGATCTATATTCCAGTAAGAATATTTCTAGAGAATTGGGTAGGCATGGCGCTTTGCTAGAAGCCAACTTGTCTCGTAAATCGGTAAAAAATGTAGTACTTGGTACGTACGTGTCGGATAAACCGACGACCGGATTTACTACCAACATATCTAGAGATCTCTTGGGTCGCTTCCCGAAGATTCACCGATGACGTATGATTCGAACTCAATTAATCTTGGATTAATTGAAGAGAGACTTTATCTTGGATAAAGTACTATTTGAAGAGAGAGAAAGATTAATTTGGAATTAATCGTTAAAATAATATATTCGATATATAAACGAAATTTGATTTCGACGCGGAATTAAAATTAGATTTTAATTCAGGCAAACGAGTTAATTTGGAATTAATTCGTTAGCGACGTGAATAGTAATTTTGCTAGGCATAATTATTTAATTAAATTGATTTAATTAACGTCGCGACGGAAGTTCGCTAATTCGGAATTATCGAACCCGAGCACGGGAGTGTTTGCGGGCCCACTCACATTTGGAATCGAGTATGGCCCACATGTCACATCAACCATCACATCACTTGTCATTGATTTACTTTTTGGTGATGGGTTTAGATGGTTGGTTGGAAGAGTGATATACACTCCAAGTCAAAACAAAGTGATGGACATTGACCTTGTCATTTACCAACTTTGGTATATGATTTTATATTTGTTTTTGAAACAAATATAAAAGGTTTTTGAAAATCAAAAGTGATTTCACTTCCTTCTCTCCTCCATTGCCGTGAATGAATACTACTATTCACAGCTCTCTCCATTTTCAGTTTTTGTTGCAAAAACTTGAAGAAATTGTGTATGTTTGGAACATTAAATCACATACAAGGCTAGCACCATCAAGGGATCATACTAAGGTGTTATTGGAAACTAACTCAGAGCTTGAAAGGATTAACAAAAGCTTGGAGCTCCTCATCCTCTCTTGGCCGATTCTTCACTGCACAAAGGAGGAAATTTGTTGCTCAACGGATCCACAAACTGATCGATGTAAGTGTGTTTCCGCCACTCTTCATCTTTATTCATTCTTATTTACATGCTTATATGATCTTGGGACATGTTTAAGAAACACCAACAATGGTATCAGAGCTTAATGAGCATGAAAAATATTAGGGTAAAATTTGGGGAAAATTGATTGAAGCATGATTTGATGAAATTGTTTGATTAAATATGCTTAAATGTATGTTACTTGATGTTATACATTATCAATTTCATGAAAAATAAATTGGATTAATTTTTCCCCCCCAAAGTTGGCTTGGCCGAATACTACCCTTGGCATTGGACTTGGTATTTTGTTGTTTGTAAGATCATTGGATGACTTTAAACGGACATAAAATGACGATTTGTAAATCGATTGATTCAAAACGAAATCGGTAAAATTTTACTACCTTGGCTGAATGTAAAGAAGCATGTTGGGGACTTGTTTTTTGTTTAAATAATATTGGACATGTATTTAAGATAAAAGTATGATTAATGGATTAATTTGATGTTTTCGAAATATTGATTTAAAGGATTAATCATATCATTACCTTTAATTCATTAATTATATAATTAAGTGATAAAATTTGGAATTTAAAAATTTGATTAATTGAGCTTAATTTTGAATTGGGCTTAAAACTATTATATTTGGGCCAAGTTGGTTTAGGCCAATTGGATTGGATCCAAATTGGGCCTAAATCATACCATTAGTCCAAATGTAATAAATGGGCTTTTATGTTTAATTGGGCCTTATGGGCTTAATATTGATTTTATGGCAAATGAGGGTGATTCCTTATTGGGCTTGGTAATTGAGTTTGACTCACTTTGACCAAAGCCCAAGCCTAATGAAATCAATTGAAAGCCCATCGGACACTTTATTAAACAGACATTAGATATTAGTTGGGATTTGAGACCCGATATGATTAGATTTGGAATCTAAGTCATTAAAGCGCATTAAAAGTGTAAATATTTAATTTAGAATTAAATAATAGGATTAGTATTGGATACGACTTAAATTGGATTTAACGAGTAGTTCGATATAATTCATGAATTCGTACTTTAAGTACTTATTCTCAAACGAGTTGGACTCGCGCAAAATCAAACCATTGTTTGAACATTGGATGATCACGTAATTAAAGACTAATAATAGGATTAGATTGGTTGTATAACATGCCTTGAATGAATAAATGTGGATGTGTTGAATGAATAGTGTATATCGGATGGATATTAGAAGGGAAAGGGTATTTTAGAAATTATTGTAAATTTGGAATTTATAAATTGGACCTGCGTGTCCAGCATTGTCTCTTATTATCTCTTGTTTCTCTTCTCACCTAATTCCCCTCATTGCAATGAGGTTTCTGTAATTGTATTATGTAATTGGATTGAAGTAGAATAGTGCAAGCCGGGGAGAGGAAATAAAGTGATTTGTTCTAGGAACAAGTTGTTATATATCCATCCGCATATCACTATTAATTTACTTTTCTCGCCTTATGATGTTTTAGAAGCATGCTTAAGGGTGTATGATGATGAGACCTAACAAAGATAATTAATTGGTTGCCAATTACGCGAAAAACCCTCAAATAAATATTAAGCGATTTTTCCTTCCGTTGAGTGATTCTTACTCAAGATCCAAAATTGGCATTGGTTTGTTGGCCAAAGTCAAGGCCTTTGTCAATTGAGGATGTGTTTGAATCATGAAAGTTTTGTACGATATCGGTGTCTTGTCCAAGTTGTGATTTGTTGGCCAAAGTCAAGATCACTTCTTGTCCAACGACATTGATCACGAAACTTTCCATGTCAACGGGTCCCGCTTAACTGGAATCATTAAGTTTGTTGTGCCAAAGCCAAGGCTTAGTTGATTCAGAGGAAATAGGTTAGGAAATACATTAGATGTATTGGCATATATATTGTATATATGTTTCGGACTTGGACGTCCACCTACCGGATCTAGGAATTGGATGAGATCCAATTAATCTTCGAGATCTACCTAGTTAAATATCATACAGCTTGTTGGCCAAATTCAAGGTTGTGCGTTATTTAACGGGATCCTAGCCCACTAGGAAACTGGGTTTCCCGAGTACTCGATAGAGGGTTAGAGGCTCACCGAAAAATAGTGGGAGGCTAGTATTGAATTTGCAATTTCATTCAGATACTTAGCTTTACGCGCTTTCAAATTATTTCGTCAAAATTTATTTATTAGTTGGACTAATATAATGTTATTTTTCTTGTAACAGTTAAACTGTACCCATAAATCGTTGACTAGATAGTTGGACTGTCGTAGTCAATATGACTGGAAATGGAAATTTCCGAGACATTATCATGGGCGAAAATGTCTTTAAGGGCACAAACTTTGCAGATTGGGAAATGAACCTAAGGATAGTCCTTGGTTCTGAGAGGTTGCTATATACGATACAGAGGTCTCTCGGGCCTAAGCCCAAACCTGATGAGCTACTTGAGCTGGATCTTTGGAAGACTCACATCGATGATTTTGAAACTGCTCAGTCAATTATGCTTGCTGCTATGACTCAGCATTTCCGTCGGAAAAATAAGGACTTGGATCCTTATAACATGTTGGCGAGGTTGCAAGATCTTCATCGATCTAACAAGAGATCGCAAAGATATGAGTTGGTTAAGAAGCTCTTCCGATCACGCATGTCAGAAGGCATGTCTGTTGAGTCCCATGTGGCACAGATGATTGCTGACATAGATGAGTTGGCAGAAATGGGGATAGTCTTTGAGGCTGAGATTACAGTAGATATGATCTTACAATCTCTCCCCGATACCTGGAAGCAGTTCATCATAAACTACAATTTGATGAACACTGAGGATACTCTTGGAGAGTTATTATCAATCCTCAAGGAACCTGAGAAGGAACTTCTCAAGGGCAGCAAGCGTGAGGCGCACTTCGCTTCGACATCTCAGACGCCAAGGGTTGGGCCCAAAGCAACTGGAGGTGTGAAGAAGAAGAAGCATAAGCGCAAGGGCAAAGCTAAATCGTCAAAGGCTTCCGGGAAGCCGAATGACAAATCTCAGGATGTTTGCCTCCAGTGCGGCAAGCGAGGTCACTGGAAGCGTGATTGCCGCGAGTACAAGGCGCTCCAGAATGAGATAAAGGCGGGCAAGGCACCGGCCTCAGGTATGTTTGTTATTGAAATAAACATGACTACTTCTAGTTTTAACAATTGGATTTTTGATTCAGGTTGTGGTACTCATATATGTACTGATGTGCAGGATCTGCAGATTAGCAGGAGACTGGCTTCAGGGGAGATTGATCTGCGTGTTGGAAACGGGACACCTGTTGCTGTTTTGGCCGTGGGCACTTTTATTTTATAACTGCCCTCAGGGCATGTACTTGAACTAAATGACTGTTATTATGTACCTAGTCTGACTAGGAATATTATTTCTGTTTCTATGTTAACCCAATGTGGGTACACTTTTGTATTTCGGAACACTGGGTGTTACTTATATAAAAATGATGTGATTAGAAATTTGCACTGCTGATGCAAATAATGGTCTTTATATTTTGAATATAAATGAATCTCCAACATATAAAATAACAAACAAAAGGCTTAAAATGAGTAATCCAAATGATGAAACTTATATGTGGCATTGTCGTTTGAGACACATAAACAAGACTCGCATATCCACACTTTCGAAGAGTGGGTACTTAGACAGATTTGATCTAAATTCATATGACGTCTGTGAATCTTGCTTATTAGGCAAAATGCCTAAGTCACCTTTTAGCGGTAAAGGTGAACACGCCACCGAACTGTTAGCCCTCGTTCATAGTGACGTTTGTGGGCCCATGTCTAGCCAGGCTAGAGGTGGATACGAATACTTCGTAACCTTTATGGATGATGCATCACGTTATGGTTATGTGTATCTTATGAGACACAAGTCGGAAACTTTTGAGAAATTCAAAGAGTTTCGGCACGAAGTTGAAAAACAGACCGACAAGAGTATAAAGACATTACGGTCGGACCGTGGTGGCGAATACTTGAGCAACGAGTTTCTAGATTACTTGAAAGAATATGGTATTCTTTCACAGTGGACTCCTCCTGGAACACCGCAATTAAACGGTGTGTCCGAACGGAGAAACCGAACTTTGTTGGACATGGTTAGGTCTATGATGAGTCGCACTGAGCTACCTATTTCCTTTTGGGGATATGCATTAAACAGTGTGCAATTTTATTTGAATAAGGTTCCGTCAAAGTCTGTACAACAGACACCATATGAGATATGGACAGGAAAGAAACCGGGTTTATCATTCCTAAAGATTTGGGGATGCTGGGCATACGTCAAACGTTTGGAAGGTACCAAACTTGAACCCAAATCGAATAAATGCCTATTCGTAGGATATCCTAGGGAAACCAAAGGATATTACTTCTATCACCCACGAGAGAACAAAGTATTTGTTGCTCTACATGCGGTTTTCCTTGAGAAGGAATTCCTAAATGCAGTGATTAGTGGGAGGAAAGTAGAACTCGATGAAAATCGGAAGTGATACTGTTCCTGGCATTGAACCCTCGACGGAACATGAACAGTCCATCCAGGATGAGACTGTACCACAATCTTCAATTACACAAGGACCGCGTAGGTCGGAGAGAGTCAGGAGACTGCCTGAGAGGTATGGGTTCCTGATCTCGCCTCATGTCGATATTAATCTAATTGAGGATAACGAACCGGCTACGTTTGAGGAAGCGATACAAGATATCGATTCCGTTTTATGGCAAGAGGCCATGAAGTCCGAAATGGATTCCATGTACACCAACCAAGTTTGGACACTGGTTGATGCACCAGAAGGCATGAAGCCTATTGGATGCAAATGGGTCTTCAAGAAGAAGACCGACATGGATGGCAACGTACAAACGTACAAAGCTAGGCTTGTAGCGAAGGGGTATCGTCAAGTACATGGTGTCGATTACGACGAAACCTTCTCACCCGTTGCCATGGTTAAATCCATTCGGATAATGCTTGCTATAGCTGCATATTTCGATTACGAGATATGGCAGATGGACGTTAAAACCGCTTTCCTTAACAGAAACCTGTTGGAGGATGTTTATATGCAACAGCCTGACGGTTTTATCGTACCTGGACTTGCAAACAAGGTTTGTAAGTTAAATCGGTCCATTTATGGACTGAAACAAGCATCGCGGTCATGGAACCAACGTTTTGATGAAATCATAAAAGAATATGATTTCATTCAAAACGAAGATGATCCTTGTGTATACAAGAAGGTTAGTGGGAGTGCACTGACTTTTATTGTCCTTTATGTTGACGATGTATTGCTAATAGGCAATGACATTCCCATGTTAACGTCGGTGAAAGCTTGGCTTTCATTGAAATTCTCCATGAAAGATCTGGGAGAAGCAGCCTTTATTCTGGGAATAAAGATCTACCGGAATAGATCTAGAAAGCTGCTTGGACTCTCCCAGAGCACGTACATTGACAAAGTGTTGAAGAGATTCAACATGGATCAGTCCAAGAAGTGACTGTTGCCAATATCACATGGTGTCTATCTATCTAGGGACATGTGTCCTAAAACTCAAGATGAGAGAGACAACATGAGTCGGACACCGTTCGCCTCGGTAGTCAGATCGATCATGTATGCCATGATATGTACGCGACCTGATGTCTCATATTCTTTGAGCATGTGTAGTCGCTATCAGGCCGATCCAGGTGAAGGTCACTGGATGGCGGTTAAGAGTATCCTTAAGTATCTTAGACGAACTAAGGATGCCTTCTTAATCTATGGAGATGGAAAACTTGAGGTATCTGGATATACCGATGCAAGTTTCCAAACCGACAAAGACGACTTTAAGTCGCAATCTGGGTACATATTTTGTTTGAATAATGGAGCAGTGAGCTGGAAATATTCCAAGCAAGATATTGTTGCCGATTCAACAACAGAAGCGGAGTACATTGCTGCAGCTGAAGCGGCAAAGGAAGCAGTTTGGATCAGGAAATTCCTAATTGGATTAGGAGTAGTTCCGTTAGCAGCTGAGTCCGTTTCATTGTATTGTGACAATAACGGGGCTATAGCGCAGGCTAAGGAACCGCGGTCTCATCAACGGTCCAAGCATGTTCTTCGACGTTTCCATCTTATATGTGAGATCATACATCGTGGCGATGTGAAGGTCGAGAAGATTGCATCAGATGACAACATAGCAGATCCGCTGACGAAAGCTATTTCACAGGAAAAGTTTGAGCGACATGTACATAGTTCAGGTATTAGATGCTTGAGTGACTGGCTATAGGCCAAGTGGGAGATTGTTGGACAGTTATGACCCATAGCGTCACTGTTTGTAAAAGACATTGTGTTTTTTGTACAAAATTAACTATGTAGTAATGAAATTGCCTATTACCGTTTAGTAATTCATTTACTTTTATCTATTCAAATGGTAAAAGTCTATATGATTAGTTCCGGATTGAGATGATATGAGACAGTATCAATCCATAAAGGTTTAATCATTAAATATCCCTAGTCGTAGTATTATCGAGACTGTACATCGATAATGCAGAACAGACTAGTATTGCACTTGTGCGCGTTGTGAGGGCGTAACGGCATAGTTCTCATATATTTAAGTATTGGATACTTATGCAAGTGCGATAGGAGGTTGTGTTTTACCGATGGTACGGAAAATAGCTTCGCTCTGGATAGACCCCGCGGAATCCCATTGGTAGTATGTATATGTGTCTATAGGAGTCCGCTTCAGGGTAGGTGTATTTGGTCTTAACCTGAGACTTTCATCGCTAATACTTGCGACAATCGGTAAACTTTGGTTTTGGTTGTCCAGGGCTGTAACAGGTTCTGTGTACGCCTCAACCGGGCTTATTGAGAATCGTAGTGTATTGGGTGTGATGTCGAGATGGAAGTATCACTTCAGACATATGGAGATGATGATCGCGAAGGGATACATAACTTGATCTCTATAAGGTTGCAACCGTCGGGATAATATGACAAGGTCAGGATTATCCGATTCAAAGAGACTAGTTGCTTGATATCCGATATGTGCTTCGTACGGGGCAGACACTATTCCAGCCCCAGGCCTTGCACGTGATCATTCGATGCTGGATCGGTATACACTATACTACGGTATACTACGCCTGACAAAGATCTTATATTCCAGTAAGAATATTTCTGGAGAATTGGGTAGGCATGGGGCTTTGCTAGAAGCCAACCTTGTCTCGTAAATTGGTAAAAAATGTAGTACTTGGTACGTACGTGTTCGGATAAACCGACGACCGGATTTACTGCCAACATATCTAGAGATCTCTTGGGTCGCTTCCCGAAGATTCACCGATGACGTATGATTCGAACTCAATTAATCTTGGATTAATTGCGAAGAGACTTTATCTTGGATAAAGTACTATTTGAAGAGAGAGAAAGATTAATTTGGAATTAATCGTTAAAATAATATATTCGATATATTAAACGAAATTCAATTTCGACGCGGAATTAAAATTAGATTTTAATTCGGGCAAACGAGTTAATTTGGAATTAATTCGTTAGCGACGTGAATAGTAATTTTGCTAGGCATAATTATTTAATTAAATTTGATTTAATTAACGTCGCTACGGAGGTTTGCTAATTCGGAATTATCGAACCCGAGCCCGAGAGTGTTTGCGGGCCCACTCGCATTTGGAATCGAGTATGGCCCACATGTCACATCAACCATCACATCACTTGTCATTGATTTACTTTTTGGTGATGGGTTTAGGTGGTTGGTTGGAAGAGTGATGTACACTCCAAGTCAAAACAAAGTGATGGACATTGACCTTGTCATTTACCAACTTTGGTATATGATTTTATATTTGTTTTTGAAACAAATATAAATGGTTTTTGAAAATCAAAAATGACTTCACTTCCTTCTCTCCTCCATTGCCGTGAATACTACTATTCACAGCTCTCTCCATTTTCAGTTTTTGTTGCAAAAACTTGAAGAAATTATGTATGTTTGGAACATTAAATCACATACAAGGCTAGCACCATCAAGGGATCATATTAAGGTGTTATGGGAAACTAACTCAAGAGCTTGGAAAGGATTAACAAAAGCTTGGAGCTCCTCATCCTCTCTTGGCCGATTCTTCACTGCACAAAGGAGGAAATTTTGTTGCTCAACGGATCCACAAACCGATCGATGTAAGTGTGTTTCCGCCACTCTTCATCTTTTTTCATTCTTATTTACATGCTTATATGATCTTGGGACATGTTTAAGAAACACCAACACCTTATTATCTAATATTGGCAGTGATATTATTTGTCTGATAATTGAGAGAATATAATAACAGTCATGTAAATCTAATTTTCATCCATTTGGGAGATCTAGAGCAACAGTTCATATTTCCTTGACATCCAATGTCTCGCCATTGACAACTCTAAGTTGGATCTCCCCTTTATTTAGCCTTCTTTTAACCCTCATTTCCTGCAGGGAATTGCAAATATGAGTAAGACTGCCAATGTCTAACACTCATCCACTATTTGCATCTAAGGCTAGTGAGATGTCAATAATTGGAAAAATACAAAGCGTACCTGAGGGTCTTGCTTTTCCTTTAAGTTCTGGACAGTCCTTCTTCCAGTTTTCAGACTTTTTGCATTGTAGACATTGATCACGAGCTACTTTCGGTTTTGCGCCTTTGCGCTTCTTGGAGTTTTTCTTTGATATCTTCTTCTTCCCCATCTTTATTTTCTTTGATTTCCCATAAGTCTTTGAAGAGCCAGCTCCACCATGGAGATATAGTGTGGGGTTGCCTTTCTTCAAATCTTGCTTCGTCGTGCGAAGCATGTTATGAAGTTCTTCGTATGTGGCTGCATCGATTGCATATGAAAATTTAATACAAAGCCAACATAAGAACCAGACAAAGAAGACAAAATTAAATTACGGCCCAGCCATTCATCAAATACAATGCCCTGTCTTTCCAGATATCGAATTTGGTCTATCATGTTCAAAACATAAGCGCTGACAACTCCTCCCTCCTTGAGTTCAGCACAGAACAATTCATTAGACCTTCGATAAAGTTCCATTTCTTATTTTGCCTCGAAAAAATCCTTGAGTGTTCGCATGATGCTTCAAGCATCCGATACTTCAATGTATTGTCTCAGCAAATCTGTAACCATCGATCCCAAGATGTAGGATTTCACCTTCAGGTTATCATCCTTCCATCTATCAAAAGTTTCTCGCTCTTCTGGAGTGGAGTCAGGATCGATATCAACAAGTAGTGGATTGATCATGACATAAGTCAACTTTTTATACTCCAAGACAAGGCGCATGTTCATTTCCCATTCGAAATAGTTCTCGGCTCCTTTTAGCTTATAGGAATCCAAAAGTTTCATCAATGGATTAGCGGCATCCATCGACAAGATAATATTTTTGAGTAGTAGCAGAATAATTTTCATTTCAAAAGTGATAACACTAATTGATTGTGGAATTTTAAATCTATTAGTGCCCTCCCACTACTTTACGTAAGTCCGTAACGGAAAAATAGAAATTTGACTATCAAAATTTCATAGCGGGAAGTGGATCCCATGACATTTACTCTAGCCTCACACTAATGATGATATTGGCCTTTATAAACTCATGAGGTAGACCTCCAAGGTCAATCACTTCATGTGACTCATAGTTTCGTCCTGAACTGTTTCTTATCCTCACACTAATGACGATATTAGGTGACTACGTTAACTCATCACGCTACATCTAATGTTTTACCGGAGCGACCTAAGTTCTGAGCACTTGTACCCTCACACTAATAACGATATTGGATATAAGTAGTAAGAACTCATTCATCTCCGTATTGACAAGACGAACCATCCAATAATGCTCCAACATTATTAATACTATTACTTAAAAGTAATCTCATAATCACGGGAGATTTATGACAATCAAGTCATTAATTTAATTAGGTCATTTAAAACATGCAATACATATCCAATATGTCATATGCATAATTAATTAAAATTATTATGACATAGATTCAAAATATGTGTTGTGTGGTTAAGCCTTTGCTACTGATACCATTTTCTTAGGGCAGTTGTGGAATCCTTAAGGTCGGATCGGTGCCCCTTGTAGCGGAAATGGGTCTAACCCATGGATATCAAGTATGGATATAATTTTAAATTATTTAATGAAATAATATATTCCATTACGAGTGTATAGGAAAAAATTAGGACTGAATCAGAGTCCGGAAGCTCCAAAATGAGTGAAAATAAAATCAGCCGCTCGCAGCGCGTATGCGCGCGCACTGTAGCGCTGATTAGGGGTGGGCAAAAAAACCGACCGAACCGAACCAAACCGGACCGAATTTATGATTTTTTTTCTAACGGTTCAGTTTGCGGTTCGGATTGGCCCACCCCAAACGGTTTACGGTTCGGTTCAGGAGCTAATCCGAACCGCACTTGTTAAACCGAACCGAACCGTTATAATTAAAAAATTATATTTTTATAAAAAAAATTATATTTTTCTTTTAATTCTATTCTATGTTTTCTTTTTATTAGTATGTTAATACTTTTATTCTTAAATGTTTTGTTAATATATTTATTTGTTAATACTTTTATTCTTCAATTTATTTGTTAATACTTTTATTCTTAATTTTTTTGTTTTATGGTAGCATTATTATTCTTGAAAGTAAGATGTTGGATTTGTCTCTTAATTAGAATGATGATAACATCATTATTCAAGGTAATTCTTAAAAAATACAAGAATTAATTATGCCTCATTTTCCAATCCTTAATGGAGTGCATGTGTTCCCTGCAGTCACAACTTACACCCTAGCACTTCATACTATTTCTTGGATAGACTAGTTTTTTTTTTTTTTTTTTTGTCTTCACTTAAGTGGATGAAAATTTATTTTAAATATAATAATCCGTAAACCGAACCGAACCAATCCGTAAACCGCTGGTTTAAAAAAATTTCAATCCGAACCAAACCGTTATTTAATGGTTTAGTTTGAGAGGTAAAAAATCTGAACCATAAAATATGGTTTGGTTCGGTTTTTAACCAAAATTGAACCAAACCGAACCGCGCCCACCCCTGGCGCTGATCACCCTTTTTTGTTTTTATTTTTTGTTTTCATTTCATTTTCTCCTTCAGCTCACTTTCCAGTGAGCTGAATGGATTAGGGTATTTTACCATAATCACTTCCGGCTCTCCCTAAACACTTCAAAAACATCCAAAATTAATTTTTAATTTCAAAACCACATTAACACATGTTATAGAATAAAAATCAAGTTTTTCAAAATATCAAATATTTTTACAAAAACATAAATTTATTATAAATACGCACTTGCGTAAATTTTGAATCCAATACACAAACCATTTTAAAATCCCAATTAGAAATGTCTCATGAACAATTCTAGTTCACCTAAAGGTGGTCAAGTGAATTTAGAATGGTAGCCATAGCTCTAAGCTTTAATTTAGAGTTCGAAACTCTTCTTAATTGTTCCATGTCCAACATGAACATCTTTGACCTAATTTATAAGCATGTTGTGTTTATACTTCTAAAGTATCCTTACACAATTGATTAGCCTTATTTCAACATTAAGCTATGTGATCATGCATCTAATACATAAATGAACATAGCTTAGGAGAAGATCAAACATTACCTAGTAAGCATGATCCAAGATCCAATCTACTTCTCCTTGTTGAAATTGTTGGAGAACGTCCAAGGTATGCAAGCTTGACTTCAAGATCCAATCTTGTTTCCAATACTACCAAGCTTCACTTCAAGATCCAATCTTGATTTCTCCTAGATGAAATGTTGTAGAGACCTCACAAGCTTCTCTAAACACTTCTCTAATTTAGGCTAATCTCTCTTGCTTATGCTTATACTTGTTCTTATACATGTAATTAAAACCTTCCTAAAGCTTGCTATTTATAGCAAAACTTAGATAATTTTTAATTAATAAAAGTTGTAATCAATTTTTAGTGGGTTTAATCTAATTTTTCCAAATATGTATAATTAGGTGTGACTAATCTCCATTGTCTCCCACTTTGATTTAATCCAATTAAATCAAGCCAAGGATTAGGAAATGGATTAGTTAAATGTTTGCCACCTTGATTTAATCCGATTAAATCAAGCCAAAACCACATATTATTACATACTTACCATTACCATAATATCCTCAAATGGTAGAGATAATTATGATTTTTCAATTAAGCCATTGTGTAATTATTGAATTAATCCAATTAATCCAATTAGGTCAAAGTAAATAATCAATGTTATCCAATAACACTTGATTATCTTAGTTGATAATTATAATATCGAATACTATCTTTTATCAAAATTAATCGGCTACCCAAGTGCTCAATGAGTACACTTCATATTGGGACTCTCTAAGTTCAGACATGCTCGTCATATAAGCCTAGCTAATATATACGTAATTTGGCCACCTCCGAATTCACGAAGAACACAAACGACCTTTCTGAATTATACAAGTCGAGGTCATCACATATGTTTAACAATCCCTCCGTCGTAGGCTATCCGAGTTGTGCTTAGGAAACATAGAATATACCGTCAATTTTCCAAGGCGCACATCTCATGGCGACATGTCCACGATTCTTTACAACTGATGTGATCCACCCTAGGTGATCAGCTTTGGCCAAAGTCTTTAAGAATCATGGCTTTACTCACATGGATACATAAACCCCTTATGGTACACATACGGGCCGACATATCATATCTTGTTTCGCACTTGATTACTGAGTGCATCGGTCCACACTCAACGAACATCTAGAGGCCAGACCATGAAAGGTTTATGACATACATGACATCAAAGTGTGGAGGATCTCACACAAAATCAATGATATCCTATAGTCAAAGGATTACATATACTACTCGACTCTAGGAGATTCCTATTGACGGTGGTATGTACTTCCAAGTATTAGGAATCACCTGTGAGTCATTCAGTATTCGCTTCAATGAATACCCACATATCTATACAAGTTTCCAAAACTCATGGTACATCGGGTTAAACCATTGGAACTCCAATTCCAATATACGACATGTGCTAGTTTTCTAGATTATAGGAATTCGACGGTATTCCAAAACCAACGACTAGGAATATCGTTTAATCGGATTAAACGAACCCGAACCTAAAGTGAGTTGTGTAAGCCAACCAAATTTTGAATTAAATGGGTGGGACTCATGACTTACATCAATTGTCAACAATTGATGTAAGTGGTTGGCAATGTAATAAATGAATTTGATACACCTACCAAATCCAAATACATAACACAATTAATTAAGGAATTTATTAATTTCTCTCTCATTGGCCGAATGAGAGACAGTAGCTCACTTAGGCCGAATGGCCTTAAATGTGTTTGGCCCAATTGGCCTTAGAGGTCAATTTAAAATAAATAGAATTGGCCGATTATAAAAAGAAAGAATCGCTGCTGTTGCTTTTCTTTTTTGGCTTTTAATATATATATTGCCGTGAGAATTAATATATTCTCTCTTACTTGGCCTTTGACTTCTCTGTATGTTTGGCTTTCAAACTCTCTAATAAGAAATAGAAAGCAGCTTTTGGTTTCGGAAATTGAATAGCAGCTTTGCCTTTGTTCCTTTTTGAATTGGGCGAGAAGCATTTTATTTCTTTTGAAGATTTGGCCACTGTCTTTGTTTTTGGAAAACAAAGGCCAAAAGCAAATGGCCGATTGCTACCCCTCTCTCTAGGACAAATTTATTTCTCTTTGGGAGATAAAATTTGTTCCATTTGTTCTTGCTAGCACATAAAGGAGTCAAAAAGATGGTGATAGGGATACTCACCCATGAGTTTGGAACTACAAGGAGGGCTAGGAAGCTTCAACATTCATGAAAAGTTTTGAAAGTTAAAGCCGATCAATGTAAGTTTATTCCGCAAACTTCTTGATTTATTCATACACGAATCACGCTTAGAGATCATGTGGCATGTCTAGGACACTAACAGCCATGAAATCCAAAATGGATTCAATGCATGCCAATCAAGTATGGGACTTAGTTGAACTTCTTGAAGGAGTTAAACCTATTGGCTGTAAATGGGTTTACAAAAGGAAGCGAGGGCCCAATGGAAAAGTAAGGCCTGAATGGCAGCGAAAGGTTACACTCAATGTCCTGGGATTGACTATGAGGAAACTTTTTCACTAGTAGCCATGCTAAAATCCATTAGGATTCTTTTAGCCGTTGCTTCATATCACGACTATGAGATATGGCAGATGAATATGAAAACCGCTTTCCTAAATGGATTCCTTGAAGAGGATATCTATATGGAACAACCAGAGGGTTTCGTATCCAGTGAGATTTCAAACTTGGTTTGTAAGCTCCGAAAGTCTATTTACAGACTTAAACAGGCATCCCGAAGTTGGAATCGTCATTTTGATGAGATAATTAGATTATCTGAATTCATCAAAAACGAGGAAGAATCATGTGTTTATAAGAAAGTGAGTGAGAGCATGATAGTTTTCCTAGTCTTGTATGTAGATGACATCCTTATCATAGGAAATGATATAGGGATGATGCAAAGTGTGAAAGCCTACCTTTGCAAGAACTTCTCCATGAAAGATATTGGTGAAGCTTCCTATATACTAGGTATAAGGCTCTACCGAGATAGAGTTAGGAAGCTTATAGGGTTGTCACAATCGACGTACATAGATAAGATGTTAGAAAGGTACGATTTTACCAACTGCAAGGCAGCAAATGTACCTTTCAGATACGGCATACATCTTTCGAAGAAAATGGCACCTCAAACTGAGGAAGAGAGAGTTAGGATGTCTAACTTGGCATATGCTTCTTGTATTGGAAGCATAATGTATGTTTTGTTATGTACTAGACCTGACATCAGTTTCGGCGTCAGTGTGACCAGCCGATATCAATCTGATCCAGGTAATGATCATTGGACAGCCATGAAACATATCCTAAAATATCTTAAAGGCACTAAGGATAAGTTTCTGATATATGGAAAAGATGAGCTACAAGTTAAGGGTTATACAGACTCCGACTTCCAGGGAGATCCAAGTGATAGAAAATCTACATCAGGATACATATTTACCCTTAACAGGGGTGCGATTACTTGGCGTTGTTCAAAGCAAGGCTCAAAAGCTGATTCCACAACTGAGGCGGAATTTATAGCAACTTCAGAAACTGCTAAAGAAGCTGTTTGGATTAGAAATTTTATCACAGAACTTGGCATTGTGCCTAGTATTACGGATTCGATCGCATTGTACTGTGATAATAACGGAGCCATTGCGCAGGCTAAGGAGCCGAGGGCGCATTCCAAATCTAAACAAGTGGAAAGGAAATACCACGTAATTGGAGAGATTATTGAACAAAAAGACATAGTGGTCTTGAAGGTTCAAGGATAAGATAACATAGCAGACCCGCTTACAAATGCCTTACCTCCTAAGTTATTCGATAAACATGTGGAGGAGATGAGACTACGGTACCATCCAGATTAGCACTAAGCAAGTGGGAGTTTGATGGAGTTGGTGTTTGGAGTGACAATCTGAATTGTATAATTTATTATTTATTAATAAAATAACTACATTTTTCAATTCATACTTTATAATGGTATTGTCATTACGCGTATTAAATTGATGTATAGATATGCTAAGAATGACATCGACCTTAGAATAGTTTTGACACTAGGTGTAAATTATTCTTAAAGTTAATATTCATAGTCGTTGATTTTGGAATACGGTCGAATTCCTATAACCTAGAAGACTAGCACATGTCGTATATTGGAATTGGAGTTCCAATGGTTTAACACGATGTACCATGAGTTTTGGAAACTCGTATAAAGATGTGGGTATTCATTGAAGCGAATACTGAATGACTCATAGGTGATTCCTAATAGTTGGAAGTACACACCACTGTCAATAGGAATCTCCTCGAGTCGAGTAGCATATATGATCATTTGACTATAGGATAACATTGATTTTGTGTGAGATCCTCCACACTTTGATGTCATGTATGTCAGAAACCTTTTATGGTCTGACCTCTAGATGTTCTGTTGGGTGTGGACCGACGCACTCAGTAATCAAGTGCGAAACAAGATAGGATCTGGCGGCCTGTATGTGTACCATAAGGGGTTTAGGTATTCATGTGAGTAAAGTCACGATTCTTAAAGACTTTGGCCAAAGCCGATCACCTAGGGTGGATCGCATCAGTTGTAAAGAATCGTGGACATGTCAACATGAGATGTGCGCATTGGAAAATTGACGGTATATTTTATGTTTCCTAAGCACAACTCGGATAGCCTACGACGGAGGGATTGTTAAACATATGTGATGACCTCGACTTGTATAGTTCAGAAAGGTCGTTCGTGTTCTTCGCGAATTCGGAGGTGGCCGAATTATGTATATATTAGCTAGACTTATATGACGAACATGTCTGAACTTAGAGAGTCCCAATATGAAGTGTACTCGTTGAGCACTTGGTAGCTGATTAATTTTGATAAAATATAATATTAGATATTATAATTATAAACTAAGATAATCAAGTGTTGTTGGATAACATTGATTATTTACTTTGACCTAATTGAATTAATTGGATTAATTCAATAATTACACAAGGGCTTAATTGTAAAATCATAATTATTTCTACCATTTGAGGATATTATGGTAATTGTATGTATGTAATAATAGGTGGTTTTGACTTGATTTAATTAGATTAAATCAAGGTGGCAAACATTTAACTAATCAATTTCCTAATCTTTGGCTTGATTTAATTGGATTAAATTAAAATGAGAGACAATGGAGATTAGTCACACCTAATTAAACATATTTAGACAAATTAGATTAAGCCCACCTAAAAGTTGATTACAACTTTTATTAATTAAAAATTGTCTAAGTTTTGCTATAAATAGCAAACTTTAGGAAGGTTTTACAAAGCAAGTTAAAATATAAGTAAATTCTTAGAGAATTTAACCTAAGTTAGAGAAGTGTTTAGAGAGGCTTGTGAGGTCTCTAAAACATTTCAATTAGGAGAAATCAAGATTAGATCTTGAAGTGAAGCTTGCTAGCATTGAAAATCAAGGTTGGATCTTGAAGTCAAGCTTACACACCTTGGAGGTTCTCCAACAATTTCAACAAATGAGAGGTAGATTGGATCTTGCATCAAGCTTATTAGGTAAAGTTTGATCTTCTCATAAGCTATGTTTATTTGTGTATTAGATGCATGATCACATAACTTAATGTTGAATAAGGCTAATCAATTGTGTTAAGATACTTTACAAGTATAAATACAACATGCTTATAATTTAGGTCAAGATGTTCATGTTGGACATTGAACAATTAATAAGAGTTTGGAACTCTAGATTAATGCTTACAGCTATGACTACCATTATAGATTCACTTGACCACCTTTAGGTGAACTAGAATTGTTCATGAGACATTTCTAATTGGGATTCTAAAATGGTTTGTGTATTGGATTCAAAATTTACGCAAATACGTATTTAGAATAAATTTATATTTTTGGAAAAATATTTGATATTTTAAAAAACTTGATTTTTATTCTATAACATGTGTTATGTTGGTTTTGAAATTAAAAATTAATTTTGGGTGTTTTTGAAGTGTTTAGGGAAGAACAGAAGTAATTAGGGTAAAATACCCTAGTTGCTTCAGCTCACTGGAAAGTGAGTTGAAGCATTTGAAGAAATGAAAACAAATAAAAAAAAATGTGATCAGCATAGTGCGCGCACAGTGCACGCACGCACTCTAGCGCACAGTGCGAGCACGTACGCGCATTGCGTGCGGTAATTTTGTTTTGCTTCTTTTTGAGTTTACGGACTCTGATTATGCCCCGGTTTTTTTCCTATACACTCGTAATGCAATATAGTATTTCATTAAATAATTTAAAATTACACATATACTTGATTTTCATCGGTTAGACCCATTTTCGCTGTCTAGGGCACCGATCCAACCCTAGGGGTTCCACAACTGCCCCAATAATTGTCACTAAGCAAGTGGGAGTTTATTGCAGTTGGTGCTTGGAGCGCCAATCCAGATAATGTATAATACTTTATATTTTATTATTATTAATAAACTAACTATATTTTAATTTCAAACCATATTAATGATATTTTCATTACGCATATTAGATTGATGTATAAATATGCTAAGAATGACATCGACCTTAGAATAGTCATGTAGTAGTACTGGACACTAGGTGGTCCGATATTGGGTTAAATATTATATGATAAACTATTCTTAAAGTATTTGTATACATTCTTAGTCGTTGGTTTTAGAATACGGTCGAATTCCTATAACCTAGAAGACTAGCACATGTCGTATATTGGAATTGGAGTTCCAATGGTTTAACCCGATGTACCATAAGCTTTGGAAGCTCGTATAGACATGTGAGTATTGGTTGGACTGAATACTGAATGACTCATAGGTGATTCCTAATAGTTGGAAGTACACACCACCGTCAATAGGAATCTCCTCGAGTCGAGTAGCATATATGATCCTTTGACTATATGATAACATTGATTTTGTGTGAGATCCTCATGTAACATCCCGCCTAAGCCAGGATGTTACCGGCAGGAGACATGCAAATCCTGACTCCATAAGCCTTTGACTCTGCCGAAATTTCGGCATAACCTCTGCTAAAAATGAGCAACCTGGATCAAGTCCAGCTCCTCTAAACAACCTATTGGGCCCGACATTAATATATACACCAAATCAATAAACTTAAGACATAATAATTGGGCTCCGTGCCTGAAAATACGTATAAACAAAAACTTTTACAAACTTATACAACTAAACTTATAAACAACTCAATTACTTTACAAATAAACTCATAAACAACTTGACTCTTATACTCCCAAGACCTGGTGACTGGCTGACTGCAACGCTGCTATCCGGCTCTCAAGCTTTGGTGTCTGTGGTCGACCGATCAGGTCACCAACCTGCAGAACTCAAACACTGTAGTGGTGTGAGTCATAAGACTCAATAAGTAACTATGCTCATTCCTTGAGCATCAAACACAAGCAAGGTCTGAATTCCATTACGCTTCTGCTGCACTATTTTGTTATCTTATTACTTACCTACTTACTTTTTTCTATTCTAGATTGGTTACTTACCATACTTATCTTTCTTTTATTTTTTTGAAATATCATCAAATCGGATTATAAAATAATCTTTCTATTAAACATCCAGCAAATTAACATTAACCATATAATCACACGCTAGTCTCTTACAAATTGTTCCTTCTATGTAAACATATAATACACACATGCATCAATCATAATCACATAAATATAATCATGCTATCATATTCCAATGTCAACTATATGCATCTCGTACATTAACCATAAAGTATGATTTATATGCATAACATATAAGCTGCGATGAACTTTAATTATGTCATACTTTTTAGAAAATACTTTCTGAAAACCTTTTTCTGAAATACTCTTTTCTGAAAGTTTCTTTCTGAAAACTCTTTGCTGAAAACTTTACTTGAAAACTGGTTTTTGCTTTAAAATTTTGAATCTCTTATAAAACTGATGTTTCTGGAAACTATTTCTAAAATCTGTTTTCTGAAAACTGTTTACTAAAATCTGACTTTTCAAAACTCCTTCTTGAAAAGCTGATATCTGAGTGTCTGCTGAAAAACTGACACATGAGGGCGTTACGTATCGCCATCCCCCCATACGCCCTAGAGCCAAATATACAAACCCATGACATTGGGGCGTTACGTATCGCCGTCCCCCAAAGCATGTCATACCTGCCCTGAAACTGGTGGTCTTGGGGCGTTACGTATCGCCGTCCCCCAAGTCACAAACTGGAGCTGGGGGTGCGGATCTATGCTACCATCCAAGCTCAAACTGGGGTCTAGGGGCGTTACGTATCGCCGTCCCCCTAGCCCATCTGGATGATCTGAGAGCGTTCCCTCAGTCCTCAACATGTGCACATGTCTCTGAATCCGTCAATTCCAAAGTATCAGTCAATTCCAACTGAATCTCAAGTTACATACTGGGGTGAGTTTTTCCTTCATGCCCCGAAAACATAAAACCATACTCTGTTTCTCAAAGCCGTAAGAAAACATTCTTTGAAATACATTTCTTTCTAAAGGATACATTTAAAACTTTTTCTTTTAAAATTCTTTGAATCTCAAAATCATTCTTAATTTCAGCTCAATTATGAAAATCATGATGCACAAACATGCATTGTATTTCTTATACTTACACTAAACACATCCATGCTTCCTTATGTACTTATATTGGGTTATCATATACTACATGTGTATGCTCATGCATAACTATAATTTAATGACATATGCATTCTATTATTTTACAAGCATTCATTATACATACTCAAGTTTACTTACAATATAGGTTGTCACAATATTGCAAGCATATGCAATCTAATATGCCTTTTTCATACTTACACATCGTACGTTCATGTTCAAACTATTAGCTTTTATTATATGATAACATTCTTTTGTAGCCTACGTATATCATTATTCATGTATTTCAAATGTTATCATATATGATTCGTTTTCCTCTACTTCTTCAAAGCTTAATTTACTTTCATAGCTAATATTTTCAACAGCTTATAAAACAACCAATCGTCACCATTGACTCAATACCAACCTACCACGTACACATTATTCGATTAATACCACACATACGCAAAACATATATTTCCAAGCTATACTCACTTTCATATTAATAAGCCATCAACTAAAATACCATTCTACACTAATTATAGCCATCATCAATTAAATCACATTTATCTACTTCTTAAACAATATTTACTATAGCACCCAAATTTAAGATTTCTCCACATTCGGCCAAATATACCCATATACTACATTGTTATTATGTAATCAACTTCTTCTGCTACAAAACTATTACATAGCACCATATTACATACTTTAGACTCAGCTTAAAAATTCATAAGATTTAAGCCCTTCACCCTCACTCCTTCATTTTCGGCCATGTAACCCTTTGTCCCAAATTAATAATCCCAAACCATCATAAGCATAACACATGCCATATTATAATCCCAATTACAGTAATTACGCCTCCCATCATAACCCAATTAACAAAATTAAATCAACCCAAGGAAATCACTACTATAGTTTACTTACCCATTTACTTCATTTCCTCTTCTGGTCTCCCCTTTTCGGCTTTTCTCTCTCGTTCTCCTCTTGATCGTTCTTCTCACTTCTTTCTTCTTCTTTTTTTCGTGTGAACTGTGTGTGTTCAGTGCAATAGCTGTGTGTGTAAATTAAATGCACATGTATATATATTGTGTGTATGTAATTCCTCCACGTGTATATGTGGAATGTTCATGTGTGTGTATATTTATTTGTTGTGTGTTATATCTATACACGTGTGAGTGGGTCTTGTATATATAAATACAATACATGTGTAGAGATTTCTAGATTCATTTACACTTGTACATGTATTTCTAGAATATGTATAATAAAATATCTATGGTAAATTTCAATTTAATCCTTCAAATTAAATTATTATTGCCTTATAATCAATTTTCTTGAAAAGTCCGTATTTTATATAAAAAAAAATGGATCTCGCGTCCGGACGTGACCCCACACGCGAAAATAAAAATTTTACGTCAATATTAAAATAATCTGGGATGTTACACCTCCACACTTTGATGTCATGTATGTCAGAAACTTTTCATGGTCTGGCCTATAGATGTTCGTTGGGTGTGGACCGATGCACTCAGTAATCAAGTGCGAAGCAAGATATGATCCGTCGGCCCGTAAGTGTACCATAAGGGGTTTAGGTATCCATGTGAGTAAGTCACAATTTTAAGACTTTGGACAAAATCGATCACCTAGAGTGGATCGCATCATTTGTAAAGAATCGTGGACATGTCGACATGACATGTGCGCTCTGGAAACTTGATGTTATATTCTATGTTTCCTAAGCACAACTCGGATAGCCTACGACGAAGGGATTATTAAACATATATGATGACCTCGACTTGTAAAGTTCAGAAAAGTCGTTCGTGTTCTTCGCGAATTCGGTGGTGGCCGAATTACGTACATATTAGCTAGGCTTATATGATGAACGTGTCTGAACTTAGAGAGTCTCAATATGAAGTGTACTCGTTGAGCATTTTGGTAGCCGATTAATTTTGATAAAAGATAATAATCAATATTATAATTATCAACTATGATAATCAAGTGTTATTGGATAACATTAGTTATTTACTTTGACCTAATTAGATTAATTGGATTAATTCAATAATTACACAATGGCTTAATTGTAAAATCATAATTATCTCTACCATTTGAGGATATTATGGTAATTGTCAGTATGTAATATTATGTGGTTTTAACTTGATTTAATTGGATTAAATCAAAGTGGGAAACATTTAACTAATCCATTTCCTAATCCTTGGCTTGATTTAATTGGATTAAATCAAAGTGAGAGA
Source organism: Zanthoxylum bungeanum (assembly GCA_019454045.1). Classification (NCBI taxonomy): domain Eukaryota; kingdom Viridiplantae; phylum Streptophyta; class Magnoliopsida; order Sapindales; family Rutaceae; genus Zanthoxylum; species Zanthoxylum bungeanum. The sequence continues at coordinate 19,419 of SKCR01028794.1, read as the reverse complement.
CAATAGAGATTAGTCACACCTAATTATACATATTTGGACAAATTAGATTAAGCCCACTTAAAAGTTGATTACAATTTTTATTAATTAAAAATTGCCTAAGTTTTTCTATAAATAGCAAGCTTTAGGAAGGTTTTAATTATAAGAAAAAGAATAAGTATAAGCATAAGCAAAAGCTTGAGTAAGTTATTCTTGAGAGATTAGCCTAAGTTAGTTTAGTGTTTAGAGAAGCTTGTTAGGTCTCTACAACATTTTATCTAGGAGAAATCAAGATTGGATCTTGATGTGAAGCTTGTTAGCATTTGAAACAAGATTGGATCTTTGAGTCAAGCTTGCACAACTTGGAGGTTCTCTAACCATTTCAACAAAGGAGAGGTAAATTGGATCTTGCATCAAGCTTGCTAGGTAATGTTTGACCTTCTCCTAAGCTATGTTCATTTATGTATTAGATGCATGATCACATAGTTTAATGTTGAAATAAGGCTAATAAATTGTGTTAGGATACTTTAGAAGTATAAACACAACATGCTTATGTATTAGGTCAAAGATGTTCATGTTGGACATGAAACAATAAGAGTTTGGAACTCTAGATTAAAGCTTAGAGCTATGGCTACCATTCTAGAATCACTTGACCACCTTTGGGTGACCTAGAATTATTCATGAGATATTTCTTATTGGGATTCTATTTTGGGTTGTAATTTGATTCAAAGAAAATGCATATATATATTTAGAATTTATATATGTTTATTTTATAATAAGTGTTGTGGTTGGTTTTGAAATTAAATTGTTTTGGGTGAATTTTAAAGTGTTTTAAGTTTTTTTTTTTTTTTGTTTTAGAAAATAAATTTTGTTTTTTTAAAAAAAAAGGTGTTGTGTTGCATGCTGCTAGCGCAGCATATCTAGACCCCATGAATTTTTTTTATTCGATTTTTACCCCGAGTGGAATTTTTCCGGATCCAGATTTATTTCTAGTTTTCCCTAAACACTTGAAAAATAAAATATTATATTTTATTAATTTTAAAAATACACTCATGCTAGATATCCACAAGTTAGACCCATTTCCACTGCGGGGGGCACCGATCCGACCCTAGGGTTCCACAACTGTCCCAACACTAGGTTCATCTTCCATATCCCCGATTAAGTGTGTGAAGAATAATTCTATTTGCTCTAATGAATGACCCAAGTTTGGCATGTTGAAGAAGCTCAACTTGGCCGCTTTAGATCGTATCATTCCCCATTTCCTCGAAAGGATTTAATTCTCGAATCCGAACTGGTCGCTTTGGTATGGAAATTTCGAGAACGAATTCATTATGATGTGCAATTCCTCTAAATAGTGGTAAAACACAAAAATCTTCTTTTGCAATCACATCATGAAACTCCTGCAAGGAAGAAATGCAAACAACATACAAAGAATTGTTAGTTCTACCCAACTCATCATCAACCTTAGTCTTCTTATCCTTATTCGCCTCAACCCTTACCATATTTTCTTCATCTTCACTCATGTTTTCAACTTCACTCACCAAAACCTCTGTAACACTCTCAATTTTCTTACACAAATGTTTAGCCATATTCTCATTTTCACTCATAATATAACTCATTGTCTTGCAAGTATTTTCTCTCTCATATTCTGTAGCACAACTCTCAGTCTCACTAATGTTTTCACTTACATCACTCGCGACCACACTAATGATTTCACTCTTATCAACACTACCAACTTCATCAATCTCACTCACAGAAATTTCATTCTCTGAAGGCTCCACATCTCTAATATTATCCCCATTAGTGACAGACAACTATTTATCCATAGAACGCACTTTCTTAACATCACTAGATCTCTCGCTGCCACACTCCTCTGCAAATACAACTCATCCTCATAGGCCTTCTGTGGTGTTAAAGGAATAAGTTTCATAAAATACCTTATTAATTTTATACCAAAGTCTGCCTAATAAAATATGTGTAAAACTCATAAGAACCACATCACACACCACTTAATCAACATATTTTCCAATTGAAAAACTTACCATAACTTGTTTATCATTCTCGACCTCTCCAAAATTACTCATCCACTTATAAGGTCTATCAAAAGTGGCAATCCTAAATTTTTCGTAAGGTAAGTACTAGCTAGATTTGTAGGATCCACTCTGTTAATGATCATACTATATACTTTAGTGTTGATAGGACATCTCGTATGAAATATAAATTTCTTTTTGTCAATCTGCTGACACTCACTTGCCTTTTACTAAAGAATTACCACAAGTTCAGTAAAGAACTGTAGACCAACCAAAGAGACGACCAAAATATAGTCCTCAAGCAAATGAACTCAACAAGAATTCATTGTAATAAAGGTCTCTATGTGCAAGCTACCCTTGTACCAACCCCTTTTATCTTTTTTTTGTTTTTTTTTTGTTTTTTTTTTTGCATTTTTATGTAAGAACACGAGAACACTAAAAGACTCCTAAAAAAAACTAAGATCACAAAAAAAAAAAAAAAAAAAACTAGACAACTAAATTGATCACAAACCTGTGCAAATAAATAAAATCATCCTGTAAATAATGTTTATGGCAGAATTTGGGCCTCGATATGTGCACATATGGCTTTTCGAAGCTCACTACTGACTTCATCTCATCCATTACTATGACATCGATATATTATGGGTCCTGTAATTCTTCTTGGATCAAAAGTTATGGCTGTTTGAAGTTTGGTGTGGGGTTGGAAAATTTTGATCCACGGAAACTAATTTTTTTTTTTTTTTGGAATTTTGACTCTAATGACTAAAGAACACAAAGAAAATATAAGATTAAGTAAGAAAATGATCAGAATTAAAAGAAAAACAAAAACATATAATAAAAGACCGTAGAGCCGAAACAATAATCTAATAATTTAGACAAAAGAAACTGAAACACAAGTAAGAATAACACAGACCGAAAATCATAGAGACTCAACAATAAAACAGAAACAAAAACACAACAAAGATAGGGAAATATGATCTTGGAATCCTGATTTCTCGATTCCAATAGACGCAAACCCTATGAGAGAAAATCACGTAGAACTCACAATAAGATTGAAAAAGTTGCTAAGGATCGTCAAGAAAGGTTGGAAAGATCGAAACCCTTGAGAAACAAAATCTCAAAAATCTCGATTGCTTGAAATGCCACAAAGGTCAGCAACTCCCTTGATAAATTTAAATTCTTTCAAGAGAAACACTCTCAATGTTGTAAATTCCTCAAATTCATTAAATATGATTTGTATATGTATTTATATACCTTTGGAGTTCCCAAGGGGTGTATGGGAGGTTGCAATCCTTGGAGGGTTGCAACCCACCCCAAGGGGTGCCCTATTGGCACCCCTCCATGCCTTATATAAGAAGGCTTTTATTCCAAATGTAAATATAGAAAATATACAACTATTTTCAGAGAATAAGGAAAAAAAAAGGCACTGTTGTTTTCTTTGTTTTGAGAGAGATCCACCATTTTATCCTAGTTCAAACACTTGTGAAGGAGTGCACCTTGAACAAGTAGAATCCAAGTTATCCTGGGAGAACATTGGCAATTCGAATCCGTAGAGCACCTGTGACGGGGCCAATAAGTTCTTAAGGACAGAGTTTTTCTCGACTTGGACGATTGAATCAGGTTTTTCTGGTTCTTACTGTTTTAGGGTTATATTGCATCTAGATCTACTATTGGATGTTTTATCTGACTGAAGTGCATGTTTATATTACTGTTTAATGACATTATTTTGCCCACAATCTTAAGAACTTATTACTCTAGTGTTATTAGATAGTAATTCGCATGTTAGGGTTTGAATATTTTCTGGAAAATTCGGACTGTGCATGAAAAACCCGTAGGGCGTTCGAACGCCCGAAGAACGCGAAGGCAAAAAATTTGAAAAATCCGTAAAACGTTCGAACGCGTCTTCAAACGCAACTCGAATGCAAGCCTTCTGTCTTAGAACGTTCGAACGCGTCCTAAACGCAACTCGAACGCGAACTCCTGGAATCATTCCGTTCGAACGCGTTATCAAACGCTACACGAACGTGAACTCTCTGGAAACACTTCGTTCGAACGCGTTATCAAACGCAACATGAACGCACACACACTGGAAAGTCTCGTTCGAACGTAGATACGAACGTGACACTAACGATTTTGTCCTGGAAGTATCATAAAAGCAAACTTTAATTAATATAACTTGGTTAGTCATATACTGTAAACACATTATCTTGGTAGTATAGATTTAAGTTACTATTAAGTTGTTCAATTATCACAGCATACACATAGTGATAAAGTTGAAATTGATTGGTTGTTGCATAATTGGTTGAGAATTTAAAGTGTAATTTTGCACAAGTAATTACATCCAATCTTGATTGACATTTATATATCTACACTTATCGTAATAATTGTGCTATTGGAAGAGTGTAAATCTGGGTTGTGAATTGCTAAAAGATCCTATTGGAAAAGGTGTTCGAAGAATATTCGTTCGTTCAATTTTCCTTAAGTATCTTTAGTTAAAATTCAATGACTTGTGTTTATTGGAACTTTCGTCCATTAGAACAACAAGTGACTACCTAGTACATCACTTTGAACAAGATCATTCGTTGATTGTTGTGCAATTCGTCTTTCGTAGACTGATTGAACCCTGTTGAATTTCCAGTTACAAATGGCTAGCGGAAATATCAAAGAATACCGGTCTCTCACGGAGAAAAGCCGGAGAATTTGGTGGGGCAAGTTTCAAACAGTGGCAGAGCAAAATGCTGTTCTACCTAACAACTCTTCAGTTGGCTAAATTCCTCAAAGATCCTCCGGGTCATTTGGAGGGTGAATCTGAATTGGCCAAGGAAGAGCGATAACAGACTTGGTTGTCTGGAGACTTCCTATGCAAGAACTATATTTTGGGTGGTCTTGACAATACCCTGTACAATGTGTACCAAGGCATGACTTCTGCGAAGGTTCTCTGGGAATCTCTTGAGAAGAAGTACAAAACCGAAGATGCCGGACAAAAGAGATTTGTCGTGGGTAGGTTCCTGGACTACAAGATGGTAGATTCAAGGACGGTGATGTCTCTTGGGTGAACTGCAATTGATCATTCATGAAATACTGGATGAGGGAATGAAACTCTGTGAGATGTTTCAAGTTGCCGCCATAATTGAAAAGTTGCCTCTATCATGGAAGGACTTCAGGAGCTATCTGCAACAACAAAAAAAGAAGCAGATGAGCCTTGAGGACCTTGGAGTTCGATTGAGAATCGAACAGGACAACATGATGTCCGAGAAGGCCAGCTACAAGACTATGGAGTCTAAGGCCAACATCTTTGAGGATGTAAAGGGTAGCAAGAAAAGAAAGAACAGTGAAGCTGATTCTTCCCAAGCGAACAAGAAGTTCAATGGGAAGTGCTACAACTGTGAAAGAGCGGTCATATGACAAAGGACTGCAGAAACAAGATATCTCAGGACAATGGCAGGAAAAATGAGGCCTATGTCGCTGAAGGTGAGCAGTTAACTGATGAGATTTCAGAAATGAATCTCTAAGCAGTGGTAACTGTAGCCAACTTGGTTGGGAATCCGAGAGAATGATGGGTAGACTCTGGGGCTACTCGTCATATATGTGCTGATAGCAAGATGTTTTCCTCGTATCAGAAAGGTCGATGGCGGCGATCATCTGACAATGGGAACTCGTCTACCTCTAGAGTGGTTGGACAAGGCACAGTAGTTCTGAAAATGATATCCGAACGGAGCTTACATATAATAATGTTTGCATGTTTCAGATATTCGGAAGAACTCGGTCTCGGGTTTGTATTTGTTTCTGACAAGATTGTATTGACCAGAAATGATGTCTATGTAGGAAAATGATACCTCGCTGAGGGTCTTTTCAATGACTGTCAATTGTGCTATTAATAAAGCTGAAACTTCTGCTTATATTATTGAGTCACAAATGTATGGCATGGGAGGTTAGGACATGTTAATTATGATACATTAATTAACATGGACCTTATACCTAAATTTGATTGATAGCCAACATGAGTGTGAGGCATGTGTTGAAGCAAAAATACATAGAACATCATAGAACGAAGTTCTGAACCCTTGGAACCTGTACACATTGACGTATGTGACATGAATTTTGTGCAAACAAGATGCGGTAAAAAGTAACTTTGTCACTTTTATCGATGAAAGCACAAGATTCAGTTAAGTGTATTTGCTGAGGAGCATAGCTGAAGCTATTGAGAGCTTTATATACACTGAGAGCGAAGTTGAAAATCAACTTGGCAAGAAAATCAAAAGAATCAGGAGTGATAGAGGTGGTGAATACGTTTCACCATTCGGTGAATATTATTATGTGCACGGAATTATTCACGAACCAATGCTCCTTATTCTCCTCAACAGAACGGAATTGCGGAGCGCAAAAACCGAACGTTGAAGGAAATGATGAATGCCATGTTGACAAGTTCGGGTCTGTCCCAGAACTTGTGGGGGGAAGTCTTGCTTTCCGCGAACTACGTTCTGAACAAGCTTCCTCACAGAAGACTAGACAAGACACCATATGAATTGTGGAAAGGCTTTGTACCTTCCTACAAATACCTCAAAGTGTGGGGGTGTCTTGCCAAAGTAATGGTTCCTAAACCTAAGAAGGTTAGAATAGGACCCAAAACATCAGATATACTTGCAACAATAATGCATATCGATTCTTGGCACACAAAAAATGAGATTCCTGACATCAATCCAAATGTGATGATTGAGTCAAGGAATGCAATATTTTTGAAGAGACATTTCCTTGTAAGGAAAGACAAAGAAGAGAGTCTCTCAAAAGATCTGTTGATACTGTCAATGACAGTGATCAGGTTGACCAAGAGTCAAATCAACATGGAAATGTTGAGGCAAATGAACCTAGACGTCGTCTAAGTCATTTGGACCCGATTTTCTGACATATTTGTTAGAAAATGAGCCTCAAAGCTATAAAGAAGCAATGTCTTCTCTGGAGGCACCTCTTTGGAAAGAGGCGATAAACACTGAGATTGATTCAATCCTACAGAACCATACTTGGGAGTTGGTTGATCTTTCACCAGGTTGTAAGCCACTGGGCTACAAATGGAATGATGAAAATGGATGGATCAATAGATAAGTATAAGGCGAGGTTTGTCATAAAAGATTATAGACAGAAAGAAGGCCTTGTTTACTTTGACAGATATCCACCAGTGATTCGTATCACATCAGTAGAATGCTTATAGCTATAGTAGCTATATTTGGTCTTGAAATACATTAAAAGGATGTAAAGACGTCATTCTTGAATGGTGAATTGGATGAAGAGACTTACATGGAACAACCAGAAGGGTATAATGTTCCTGGATAAGAACAGAAGGTGTGCAAACTTGTAAAATCCTTGTACGGATTAAAACAAGCACCTAGACAATGACATGAGAACATTGACAAAGAGATGTTGTCAAGTGGGTTTAAAACCGATGAGTGTGATAAGTGTATATACGCCAAATCAACTCAAGAATGATATGTCGTTGTATGTCTCTATGTAGACGATATGCTGATAATTGGTAATAATCATGAGTTGATTCAGTCTACCAAGAAAGTGTTATCCAGTAAATTTGATATGAAAGATTTGGGAGTAGCTAACCTAACTCTTCCTTTATCAAAGAATACTGGCTTAAGCATATCGTAATTAGAGTATTCAAGGATCATCGGAAGTCTGATGTATCTCACGAATTGCACACGAACTGATATCGCTCAAGCTGTGAATAGGCTTAGCAGATATACTAGCAATCCAGGACATAACCACTGGAAAGTCATAGTAAGTGTTTTGAGGTATAAGAAACTTCAAAATATGGGCTACATTACGAGAGATATCCTGCTGTTCTAGAGGGATACAGCGATGCTGGATATCTGATATAGGGATTCCAAATCTACGGTTGGATTTGTTTTCACACTTGGTAATGCAGCCGTATCATGGAAATCCTCGAGGCTAACATGTGTTGCCCGGTCTACTATGGAATATGAGTTCATAGCAATAGACAAAACAATGGAAGAAGCAGAATGGCTTAGAAACTTCATGGAGGATATTCCTAGTTGGGCCAAACCGGTGCCAACGATTAGCATACATTGTGAAAGCAATCGGCTATTGGGAGAGCCCAAAATACAATGTATAATGGTAAGTCTCGACACATACGTCGGAGACATAATACCATGCGTCAACTGCTCTCAAGTGGCATAATAACGATCGATTATGTCAGGTCGAAGGAAAACCTAGCGGATCCACTAACTAAAGGTTTACCTCGAGAGCAAGTTGAGAAGTCATCGAGGGGAATGGGCTTGAAGCCTATAATCTAAGAATTGTCACTGTGGAAACCCAACCTAGCTGACTGGAGATCCCAAGATCCAGGTTCAAAAGGGACAACAGAAACTTTGTGCAATTCAAAACGAGCACTGAAGAGTTTCGTACTCTTTCCCATTCCGATAATGACGCTGAGTGTTGTCTGTCATTTGGTTAGGATAAGCTAAGGCTTTTAATGATCACTATATTAGGAGATGAGTCCTAATGGGGGTAAAGACAGATTACCTCTTCATAGTAGATCACCTATTTCAAGTAAGAAGTGAGGCCATTTCCATGGGAACCTTTAAAGGCGGGTTACCCTAAAGTGTTTGATGAATCCAGGACCGTTGTTCAGGGCCAAAATGAACACGACCGTAGAACGGGTAAATGGTCGAATTAAAGCTGTGTGTTGGCAATTGTCTTGGTTTACACCAACGGCAGAACAGTTCAAGACTATGGGTCACTGGTTTGCCAAGTAATCCGATTGTCACTCACTAGGAAAGGTTCAAGGCGAAAGCTACCTATTTCGATGCAGCTTTAGCTCACGGTATCTCTCTCACGTACCTGAATGAATATTTGAAGAATTGTGGGGGATTGTTGTAAATTCCTCAAATTCATTAAATATGATTTGTATATGTATTTATATACCTTTGGAGTTCCCAATGGGTGTATGGGAGGTTGCAACCGGGAGGTTGCAATCCTTGGAGGGTTGCAACCCACCCCAAGGGGTGCCCTATTGGCACCCCTCCATGCCTTATATAAGAAGGCTTTTATTCCAAATGTAAATATAGAAAATATACAACTATTTTCAGAGAATAAGGAAAAAAAAAAAGGCACTGTTGTTTTCCTTGTTTTGAGAGAGATCCACCATTTTATCCTAGTTCAAACACTTGTGAAGAAGTGCACCTTGAACAAGTAGAATCCAAGTTATCCTGGGAGAACATTGGCAATTCGAATCCGTAGAGCACCTGTGACGGGGCCAATAAGTTCTTAAGGACAGAGTTTTTCTCGACTTGGACGATTGAATCAGGTTTTTCTGGTTCTTACTGTTTTAAGGTTATATTGCATCTAGATCTACTATTGGATGTTTGATCTGACTGAAGTGCATGTTTATATTACTGTTTAATGACATTATTTTGCCCACACTCAATTCACACAACAATATGTATTTTTCATATAACATAAACCTTACAAATTGTAGGGATAATTTTCAACGGAATTTTGGCCAGTGAAGATCCTGAATATGTGTTTGATGTAAACTACAAATTATAGATCTTTGAGTCCTCTTTCTAATGCAACTTGTATCACCAAAATCGAAGATCGGATGAGAAAATTATGGCCAAAATACGAAAACTGTGCAAATCCTACCATTGCCCTTGCCAAACCGGAATGACAACATCATTGGGGTAGGTCCATCTTCCATATCCTCAACTAAGTGCATGAAGACTGATTCTATTTACTTTAGTGAATGGCACAAATTTGACATATGGAAGAAATCCAACTTGGCCGCTTTGAATCGTATCAGAAACAAGACTAATGGCCTTGAATATTAAGGTTATGTTTATCATATCATATTTTAACACATTATTTTTGTTTTTAAAAAAAATACTATAATACATTAATTATTATTTATATTATGCCTTCGTCATTTAAATTCATGGGCTATCACTTCCTATTGTTAGGGATGATAATGAATCGGGTATGGTACAAAAATGTCATTACCTAACGGATATTAAAAATTATACCTGAACCTACCTTACTGAGTCTCTTTTCACACATGTATTTTTATCTTTAATAATATGATAATGTCAATCCCCGTATCCAACTTGTCCAACTAACGAGTATAGAAAATTATATCCGATCCTAACACATAGGACCCCAATCCTCGCAGAGATTTTTGCTATCCCTACCTAGGGATGGTAATAGGGAGGGAATCAACATCTCCGTACTTATTCATGACGTTCTACTTATGTCCCCTTCCCCTCATCAATATTTTAGGGGAGGATATGAGTATCCCTAAATAATTAAAGAAGATCCTTGAATCCCAAATAGCTGGCAATTTTATTCAAAAATAAAATAAATTCAATTAAAACATATCGTTAAGATAAATTAATATCATCCACATTACAACATAGTTTATGAAATTTTCAAAAAATATAACATGTAATTGAATTATCCAATAAATAATAATAAATATGATAATAGTCCATTACATTAAACATAAATTAAAATAATTAAATTGATACTCACTCACTAATTCCCGGCCGAGGGTAATTACTTTCCCAACATACTCTTGATCATCACCTTATATCATGGAAAATAATATTCAATAAACTTCTTTTTATACCTCGGATATCTTGCCAATATCTATCAAATTTCACTCGCATCAATTCAATTATATATATATATATATATATATATATATATATGTATTAAATATGACCGATACATTAACTAAATTACACACATCTATAATCCTCACCCCTTATCCAAATAAGAAATATATATTAAAAGATCCTTGTACTCATCACAAAATTCCACTCATATCTTGCCAATATCTGTCAAATTTCACTCACATCAATTCAATTATATATATATATTTTAAATATGACCGATCCATTAACTAAATTACACACATCTATAATCCTCCCCCTCATCCGAATAAGAAATGTATATTAAAAGATCCTCGTACTCATCCCCAACATTAAATTTTTGAAATTTTTATATACGATCCTAATGGATAGGACTCCCTCCCCATAGGAATTTCTGTCATCTTCATCCCTACCCATTACCTCCTAACAAAAAAAATTATAATTTTATTCTTGAATATTAATATATTGACGTGATAATTAATATATTTGTATCACTTCTTTTATTTTTTTGAATGCTAAAAATTATTAATAAAATTACAAAATCTAAATATATTTAGAAATTATTTTCAATTACACCTTAACGTAATTTAATTTAAATTTTTATTTAATAGGACACAATACAATGGATAAAATAAAATAAAACTAATAAATAAAATTAAAAATAATTTGAGAATAATAAATCATGTACATGTTAAAGTCTTAAAGACAATAAAAACTCAACATAATTAATAATAAATATAATAAAAACGATGTTAAATAAAAATAATTTTCTTGTCCAAAGCTTTTAAAGGAATTAAGTAAAAAAAAAATTATTATAAAAGTTAGTAAATTCTATGAAGTTGTTAAATATTTTTAGTAATCAATAAAAAAAAAAAAAATACAAACACATCAATTATCATATTAATATACCAAGAATAAAGTTGTAGGGGAAAAAAAATCTTTTTAACTTTTTGTGGTATTACAGAAACACTAAGGGAGTAAAGAGAATATATTGAATTCAGTAGTGGAAAGTGGCAATCTCCCATTAATATAAGTTGAAACTTCAAATTTCAAAATGATGCAAAATAAACTCAAGCTCAAAATTAGTTTACTGAGGAGCTTAATCATATATAGTCTGTAGACAAAATTCTACTTGCAAATTGCTGAAAGGAAACATTATTGTGAACCATGATGCGGTTTAAAGTGAAGATGTTACACAATCTGTACACCAATCGAGTGAAATTGAGTTACATAAATCACAATATGGGTGAAGTGCATGTATGATCTTACAATGTGTTGCCAACCGAGTTGAGCTCAGCATACGGCATTTGCCTTCCCCATCAACCACCAAATTTGTGTGTCTAATGAGATGGCTCCACGAAAGAACTCAGGGAACTGATTACAGATTCATATACCTCGATTCCCTTTAAGAATACAGTATCTTTCAGAAACTGCAAGACAGAAATAAGAAAGAGAGAAAAAAAGGAATCACCAACAAATGAAATTGACAATACATTAAGGTAAAATTGGTGAATCTGTCAAACCTCATTATGGTCATGCAACAATATAGGGGTATTCGCCATTGGGGAGAAACCGAGAACAGGAATTCCCAACTGTCTCATGTACCGTGCATCAGTAGTTGAAGCTAAAATTTCAGGTTTTGCAAGTTTTCCTCCAGCTGCTGTGACAGCTTGCTTGAAAACCAACCACCAGGGATTAGAATCATTGGTTGGGGTCATTAGAGGGCGGCCCTTGTTGTCTCTTATTGGTCCTTTCTCAATTATCTGTCACATAGAGTATAATTAGCAGGGAGCATTTGATTTCAAAGGAAACAAAGGGGTGGAAGAGGACATATACAACTTCGGAATTGTTAATAAAATTACAGAAGGCAGTGAGTAAAAAATCATAATGTCAAGAAACAAAGGTCCATCATCCCAATATCAACTAAAATGTATAGACAAAATGTACCAATTAACATGATAGAACTGCACCAAATTTGCTTATTATTTCCATCAAAAGTTTTAAAATGTTTCTTTATCATTTGAAGATTTCATTGATATCATGTGATAAAGATATCTAGTAATAAAGGATCACTTTTAGTACACCGCATCCAGACAAACAAGGCATTTTTGAATGAAGGATCCTGGTTGTCTTTTAATGTAAGTCGGTCCTATAATTTCACTGGTTTGACTTTATTTGACCAATATCTTTGGAAAGGAACCAAGGTCAACAAACAAAAACTGAAGTTCTCTGTTCCAAATTAATTTTTAAAAAGATGAATTAAAGTTTCTTCCAGCAGGTAATAAGAATTTGATCATAATATCATTTGCCAAATAATGAGGAAAGAAATTTTTAAAAATTAAAAAATGAACCCTTCAGCTACATGATTTTTAGGATCATATGGACCAAAACAGAGTAATTTTATAACTCATTCACAACTAAAAAGGAGAAAACAAAAACATTGAAAAACACAAGTTACTAAAACAGAATTTACAAAAGCAAACAGGTCATAAAGACAACACACCTGTATATAATATATGTTTAAATACAGGATTATATCACTTTGTGCAGAGTGGCATGAATGTTTATTATTACATGACACCTAAGTGACACTTATCTAATGTCTTAAAGTTTGCATACAAACAAGAAGTTCAGAGCCAAGAACCACACATGCATTTAGGATCAAAGAAACAAATTTCCTAAGACTAGATTCAGATTGACAGATTAACAACTTGATGTGATCAATAAATTCTCCATAGAACCCAGATCATCAACTATCAACTATCAACAACACTTTCCAGAAAGTAAAAAACATTTAGATGACCAGAAGAAAAGACGGAAAAACGATAGAAAAGATTTGCGAGGAGCCGAGGACCTTTTTCTAGCTACAACATCGTTTTCTCGGCATATTTTAGATTGCTAGGCATCTAAAAGCTACTGCAAGAGCTAGAGAATGAATTACATGTATTAGTGTTCATTATGATCCCTGACTACATTCTTTGTCGTATGCTTATACTCTTTCTTAGTTGCTTATACACTCAGTATTAAATGATCAATTAATGAACTGATTTGCTGGAGAAAAAAAGAATGAAATGAAACTTTGGGAGCTACAAGCAAAGCAAGAAAAATATAAATTTCTATGTAGGAAAAAGAAGAGACACTAAGAATATCTAAGCAAGAAAAAAAATTAATAAATAAAAAACTGCCAGAGGCAATTGATCAGTGTTTGCTCATTGGAGCAACTAATTGCTAATGCATAACTGCTCGGTATCGGTTGCAATATTGAGAATCCAAATACAACAGAAGTTATACAGAGATTCACAGCTAGGTATAGCAAAATGAGGACCCTGAAAAGAACCGTCCTAACGGAGAAAATAGTGTCCATCTCACCTAATACTCAAACAGTACAAAGGTCAGAAACCCAAAGTCCAAATCCTAACGGTTTATTGATAAATCAACTTAGGTTCTCAAAAGTAGTAATCACCAAGTCCGTAACAAACCGCTACCATACCACCTGCTGGTATCATGGCCAATGGTTTGTAATGCCATTATCTTCTTAATAAAGCAGCAACATTTTCTATAAAATTGTACAGCAAATTCTTGTCCATTCATAGCAGAAAATGTCTAATGTTCATCACTAATAAAATCATAACAAAGTTTAGGACAACCATTTCAGAGATGAGTATTCAACAAGAATGCAGGGCAATCACTATTCAACAGGAGGAAGTTTCAAGAGCTCATAATTTCCAATTTTGCAACAACCAACAGTCCAACACAGTATTCAACAAGTACCACAATCACTTACAGACAGAATGAGTCCTTATTTTACTTAGCGGACTGTCATTATAGGCTCTCAAACAATGGCTTCTCAACCATATCCAATCAAATTCAATCACAGTTCAACCAGCAGCATTACCCAAGTCACCAAACTAACTACTCGTTTGAACAGAAATGATATCATAATTAACATCCCAAATATCTAAATTTTAAACACATTGTAAAAATAAAAACCTAAGCAACCAAAAGATAAAACTTCACCTCATAAGTCAAGTTCTTTATAGCCGGGGCCCATTCTTCAGCAATTCGCCTCCTCACAAGATCAGGGTCTGCTGCAGGCGGCAATCTAACATCAAACCCAGCTTCTGCCTCCGACGGTTGCATGTTCATTACAAACCCCTGCACAAAACAATTCGAACATTAGTATTACCAACACAAAATTAAAACATCAATATCAAACTTCAAATCACAAAACTTACAGTTGGTGACGGAATTCCAGCTTTCAAATAAACTGAATTGACCGAAATAACCTCGGAATTTGCCGCTCGTCCAGCCTTAACCACATCAAACTGGCTCTCTCTAAATTTGGTAATCGTCTCAACGCTCTTCATCAGATTCTCCATAGCCCCATTATCAAACATCCTCGAGCCGTGCCCCGGCGCACCTCTAGCCCTAATTATCAATTTCCAGGGCGACCTGTCCGCGTAAAAAACCCTAAAATCACCATTCGTCGAAGCCTGCCCTTCGTCCAAAACAAATCCAACATTCAGCTCCCGGTACTCGTCAGACTCAACAAACTTCGCCATCCCATCAAACCCACCAATCTCCTCGTCCGGGACGTACGAGATGTGGACGGTACGGATCGGTTTGAAGTCTTTGACTAGCTTCAAGTTGCGGATCGCTTCGAGGTACTGCATGGCGATGCACTTGTCGTCCTGGGCCCCGCGGGCGAATATATGGCCGGTTTCGGAGGAGTGGAAGGCGGAGAACGGGGGGTGGGACCATTTGTCGGGCTCGGCGGGGACGGAATCGAGGTGGGAGTTGAAGAGGATTGAAGAGAGAGACGGATCGGAGCCGGGCCAAGTAAGGAGTAAGACGGGTTTAAGGGGGACGAATTCAAGGGATTTGAAATGGAGGCCAATGGATTGGGCTTGGGAGATGAGGAAGGAGACGGGGGCTGTGTAGTTGGGGTTCGGGTGAGCTGTTTTGAATCGGAGGTATTGTTTGAAGCGAGTTATGGGTTCTGGTTCTTGTTCTTGTAGTTTGTTTGTTGTTGACGAGGTGAAGGTGAAGAGTATCGTGGTTGCGATTATCAGAAGCAGGTGGCGAGCTGTGATGGCCATGGTGAAGTTGACTATTAAGAGTGAGTGACGCTGCTTGTTGGAGCAATAGTAATTTTCTCCACTGGAAACTTTAATTTTCTGTTTTGGGACCTATTTGAAAACATTATAAAATTTAGGGGATGACACTTTCTCCATGATATTAGCAAAAATGTTACCCTTACATAAATTCTTACTTACAATTTATACACCCCTCTCACTGTAGTTACAGTTCTATCCGAAACCGGTTGGAATCGAATTGATTTTTCGGATTTAAAATCGGAATCGATTGTAACCGATCTAATTCTGATTCCAAAATGAAGGAACCTATTTTAATCGGTCTGGTTCCAGTTCCAAAATGATTAAAATCGAAATCAAACCATAGAACGGTTTCTAGAACCAGTAAAGTAATATTTTGATTGAATTATTATTATTATTATTATTATTTATGTCAATCATGCCACGTTAAATCAAGCTGAAGGTCAGTCATTGATAACTTTCCTTATTTGTCAAAAAAAAAATTGTACATCAGTGCACAAATGTAAATCAACATCAATTTCATGCGGTGTGAATATGTGAATACTGTCTTGGTACTGTGCTATGTATTTGAGCTCATTCATGGGATGTTTTGATGCAACCTTGATCAATGTTGGGCAAAAGCAAGATGCATTACAAGTTCTTCACTATCTGATTACTTCTAAAAGGCACCGATCATGGCAAAAAGACTCCGAACAAGTTTTACAATATTATATAAATATGGTAAATTAGAATCTGACCGGAATCGGATTGGAACCGATTAATAGGGTATCCTATTTAATTGGGTAGTTCTACTTAATTAGGAACCGATCTTTTCGGATAGGTTCCAGTTCCATACGGAACCGGAATCGAAACCGATTTTACTTACCCCTTACATAATATTTATCACATACACCTCTATCATTTTACTATTTTCATAATACCCTAATACACTTCACCTAAACCAAACAACAAAACAAAGCCATTTATCCAGTAGATAACGTCGGTTATATGAATCTTTTGATGTTATTATACTATATTTGAAATCATTGATTCATCAAGCTCCATAAAATTTATGTCTCTTTTTATGATTTCTATCCATATCAACTTATATATTCTCATTTCCTCACTTGACATATAACAACATCATTTACTCACTTTTTCACCGGATCATTTAAAGGTCTATATTGGATATGTCCAAACCATCTTAATCTTGTTTCTATTATATTCTTACTAATCGGTGCTACACCCAGTATCTTCCTAATTACTTCATTTCAAATTCTTTCTTTCCTAATTCACTCACACATCCATATAAATATTCTCATCTCATCTACCCAACACACTTTTACGGTTAAAAAATGAAAAAGAATATTGGTACATTTACGTATTTACCATTGTAATAAATCCATTTAAATTTTTGTATTATTATTAATTATTAAAAATTATTAATATTATGCTAAAAGATATAATGAATGAATAAAATAAAACTACTAGTATAATTTAATAATATATTAATAGATCTATAAATTAACGCCAAAAAATAAATTACAACTCAAAATTCTATAGAAATTATATGAGAGGTGTCAACTCAAAATTTGTGTATCTAAAAAAACTTTTATTTTTCATCTTTATAAAAAATATTTTTAATTATTTTATAAAAATGTTAATTTTTTATTATAAATAGTAAATATGTAAAAAAAAAAAATCTTTGATTTTTGACATCAAGACGATATTGGAGTAGTATGAAAACTAGTTGGGAGCATGTGGGATATGTGGGTTTGAATAAATTTTAACATTTATGTGGGTAAAGACTATTCAACAAACTTGTAGTTAACTTTTTACCGTCTCTTCTCATGCTAATGAACTGTTCATTTTCACATTCTTATTTTTAAGAAAATCAAAAATAAAAACAAAATAAAAAAAAAAAATCAATAAACTTACTAGAATCTTTAAGCTCTATAGTTCAACCCATATGAACTGGTTCTGAAGCGATGGATATGATATAAGAATCCATATGAAACTTGATATTTTTTCTATCCAACCCATTGATTTATAATTAAAATTATTCTCACATATAAATCACTATAGTAATTGTAGGTTCTAAAATAGTCATCATACTTTATTATGCTATGTGCCCCAATTCAAACAAAACTTATTCAGCAAGTTTCATTAGTGGAACTTACTCATAGTAAGACTCAATAATACTCAATCACGTGTCATGTTGACGTCGTATGACGCAGACTAATCACATACAAAATAATAAAACTTCAGAATACCCAACATCACGTGAGGCACACATGATTGATAATCCTCTAAAGTGTTATCATTAGAGAAAACCTATTTCGAAGAGAGCGTACTCTGAAGTGAATTGATTCTGGAATAAAGTACAAGACCCCAAAGTACTTTTATGGAACTTATAATTATTCCACTTAACTGAACATGCAACCATAGTCAATGACAAATGGGATCAGTGACATAATCATTTCCCACTTAGCTTCAGATGTCGAGCATGCATATAATATTCAAATAACAAGACACAAACATGTTAATGGACTATTAATAATTAAATCACTTGAAGTGAAAAGTGTATAAATACAATATGGATGAAAGAATAAAGGGATGGATCCCTAATCATTCAAAAGAAAGAAATAGACTTGTGAAATACGAATTTCATAATAACTATCTGAACAATTTACTTAAGAAAATACTTACTTGCGGGTTGGAGTGTTAACTTTCAGGACATCTCTGTCAAAAGGTATCATCATTAGTAGAGGATTGAGGAGCAGCTTAATTGGGCTGAACAATATAATAAAACTCAATTAGATTAGGTTGGGCAATTAGGCCCCGTCTGGCCCAGCTCGGGCCCGCAGAGCTTTAGCTCGACCCTTAATAAAAGGGCTGGGGCTAGGGCCTTAAATAATAAGGCTTTTTAGTTAAAATAATCGAATAAAGGCTTTTAAAATAAAAGCCTCGGCTTGGTCGTTTATTACATATAATTTTTTAAAAAATTATATATGTTTTCACTTAGAATTATTTATTATTAGTATTCTTTAATGTACTAGTGTAGTGTTTTATGGTTTATTATTGTTTTTTAAGATTGTTTAAGTTGTATTAGTATTACTTGTTACTTTCTTATTTTTTTAATATTTAGAACTTATAATGTATTTTACATGGTGTAAACTTTCGAAAAATTCATTTTATCGTAAGGTTATTTCAATTTTTTTTAAAAAAAATACTACTATTTAATTAATAATTTTTTAAAAATTTAAGGTCGAGCTTGGCCCCAGCCCGGCCCCATATCAAGCGGGTTAGGGCTAGGCCTGACCCTCTCATAAATGGACATGGCTTTTAAGGACTTGGGCTTTAATATATTTTATGGACCAGGGCTTGGCCAAAGCCCGGAATGGCCCGGCCCGGTCCATTGCTAACCCTAAATTAGATTTACGAAAAGCCTATCAGTAGTCAACAGTTCTTGAAGGAAACTAGTCTCACATTTTCTTAGGGCCTTCATGAAATGGCGCTATCTGTTGAGAGGACATTGAATTCCAATGTTTTTCTCCCTAAAATAAGAATAGTAAAATGCTTAATCATGAACATGCATGCACAATTTATTACATGTCTAGACATAGAACTGATTATCTTTAATGTGTGTTA